>JANHFT010009845.1:85114-101757 GCA_032467955.1 Pseudoxenodon macrops
TTTCCCACAACAGAAAAATGCATAGTAGAATAACAGAAAGTGTGGCAGGCCAAAATCCAACGGGATTAAAATGCAGGATTATTTGGAGCAATAACCCTAAAGCATCATAATTTAATAATGCTTATAAATTAAAATACAATAAATATTATTTAAAAATAATAAAAAAATCTCTTCACAAAGTAATTAGAGGTTAGAGGTGGTGGAGTGCATGTGTAAGAGAATTCAGTGGATTTTGGTTGTCACCTACCATAATGATTTTGGCTAAGTGCATTGTATGAACTGAAAGCTTATGATGTATCAACTCAATCATAGTGGCTTATGCTAGAAAGCAGGATTAAAATAATGCATAGTTTGGTGTACTGTGTGAAACTAACTTCTATCTATATATGCAGCTGAAATTAACTATGGAACATGCTTTGAGACCAGAATATTGTTGTTGGGGAGGCCATGTTAATGCTGAAGTATTGGCATGTCTTCGTATGTATAAACTATGACCATTAGTCAATGAATGGATGACACATGCCAATGCCATTTAAAAAATAAAATTGCAATAAACTTAATAAGTGAGAAGAAACATTGTTTTATATTAAATACATGGTTTCAGGACAGAAATATAACAATGGAAATGTAATCACATTAATGTTAATGTGATACTTCCTCTTAGAAAAGTGGCATTTTTAAAACAATTCTATGTAACTTGAAGATATCACCCTGAAACAGGTAGGAATTATTTGATATATATGCATTTACAGAATGTTTACTCTTGATTGCAGGGCAACACGTTCCCTCAAAAGACGTATTGTAATCAGACTGAATGTGACAGCACAATGTTTTTTAATGTTATTTTCTACTTAAAATGCTTGCTTTTTATTTATTGATCCTCTGGCTAACTTTGAAAGAAACAATCCCTTATCATTTTATTTTTAATTCCAAATGGTTTGACCCAAAACTGATCTGAAAGGAACCTTGTAATTCCTTGTGGCATGTGCTTCTAATCTCAATGTCTTCTATCAAACTCTAAAATGATTTTTGAAACTTCAGACAGATAAACATAATATTCAGGAAGGTGGTGTAGTGGTTAAGGTAGCAGGCTAGAAACTGGGAGACAGTGAGTTCTAGTTCTATCTTAAGCAGAACACCAGGTGGGTGATCTTGAGTCAATCACTTTCTCTCAGCCCTAGGAAGTAGGAAAGGGCAAGCCACTTCTAAAAAAAAAACCTTGCCAAGAAAGCTGAAGAAATTTGTTGAGAGAGTCTCTGAGAATCAGACACCATTTGAACAGAAGAGATAGAGAGAGAGAAATATCCTTTTAATCTAATTAATAAAAACTATGCCACAGATATTTGTTGAAGACTGCTAGATTGGATGGAAAATGAGAATTTGATAGGTTGGAACAGGCAGGGTTTAAAATAAATTACACTAAACCAGATTAGGGTTTGATACCATCCTTTGTGACTGAAAAATATAGCCAGGCTCCTAAATCACCTCTGCTTACTCTGTTTATAAACTTCAAGCAGGCATTTTACTCAATCTTGAGGGAAACTCTTTGTTCTAAGCTGAAAGCCTCAAAAATTTGACAGACAGATCCTCACTCTCTTACACACTTCATAACAATGTCAGACTTGAGTTTGAACTGTAACATAGCAGGTCACCTCTCAGATGTAACGTTAAGCAGCCTGGGAATTAAGCAAAGGTAGTGGCTCTGCTATTATTTAACTATTATGTCAATGTAATGGTGAGGCGAGGCGCTTAAATAAAGAAGAACATAATTCCCTCCAAATTGGCAAACAGGTATATATCTGTACTGCTTTAAACAAATGGCATGCTATTTGTTAATAGTCTACTGGTTGATTGAGAAGGACCATGGGAACACTTCATTTCCTACCATCATTGCAAATCAATTATGAAAAAACTAAGAGTGTGCACTTGGCAAGGGGAAATAAAAACTACCCTGGAGACTTGATGGAAAATTCATTGATCAGGTCTCTCTCTCTTTTTTATCTTTGTATTTGATGTTTGCACTACAGTACACAGGGAAGCAAAATGCTCATAACATAGAGAAGGCCATAGTATCCAGAGAAATCCAGCAACAGTTCTTTCCTTTTTCTTTTGTAGAAGCTCACAGTTATCCTAAGTATAGTGCATTTATTTGAGGCCAAGGTTCTGTGTGGGACTCAGCTAAATCCAGGTATCAATTACATTAAACTCGAAAGAGTACAAATTAACCTCTAACAAAAGTTGCTCTAGGCAGCAAGATGTGTTCTTAATGGAGCCCTAGAGTTGATGGTAGGACTGCTGAGGGTTGAGAAAAGGACATGGCTAAGTATTTTCAAATACTGTCTAAAGATTCATTTTCAGCCCTAACATTTGACATCTCTTATCTTGCTAGACAAATTCCAATAATCTGGAAACAGCAAATTGAAGACAGAGTTCAGAAATTGGGTTTTACTCCGGAGGAATTGCTGACACTGGGATAACACACCACGGCTTTCTTTGACAAAGTATCCTGGATACAGAATTGTAAATTGAATGCACCAAAGTACCAAATGGAATACAACTGGGATGTAAGTTCCATTTCAAACCTGCCCAGTATCTTAACCAGTTTACAGTTAATGACTAGATAGCACTTGTGGCCAGGAGGACTTTTGCATAGATCTGTCTTGTGCAGTTGTGACTTTTCTGGATTAAGAGATTTTTCTGATACTCACTCATGGTTTGATTATCTCCTATTCGGTCTACTGAAAGTCATTCTGTAATGGGCTGTTTTTAAAGACCACTTAGAAGCTACAGTTGGTTCAAAATATGGGAATGTGCCTAGTTATGAATGTCTTCACTTTAGCCATGTAACATCTCTACTTTGGAAACTATACTTGTTACTAGTTGGCTTCTGAGTATAATTTAAGGTTTATGTTGTCACCCATAAAGCCTTTCACTTCTGATTATGATTGGATATTGTTTGCCCTCTCCCTGATGTGTTATTAAGTAATATTTTTTGCTGTTTCTGTATTTTTATTGTTACTATTTGGTGGCTGTCAATCCCAAGTATGGGATTGTCAGTTTTTGTAAATAAAGTAGCATACAAATTGATTAAATAAATAAAAAATACATTATCTTAGAATAAGGATCTTTGTTGTGTCTCCTCAATGCCAGATATTTCTTTGTTATAATAGTCTCAATGTGAACTCAATGAGTTCTATGCTCCCCATTATCCACCAGTTCCTCAGGCACTTGCTATATGTACATCACACCAGTCCTGATCTCCATGTTAAAGGGATCTTTGTAGATTATGCAGTGTAAACCTCAAATACCCACTAATTTCACCCATGGTGGATTAAAATAATCCCACAATTTCTCATTTCACCCATTTTACCTCCTCAGTTTATAATGCATCCTTTACAAGCCATTGCTTTCAGGAATTGGTTTGATCTGGTGGTTACAGCACCAGGCTAGAAAGTGGGAGAGTATGAATTCAAGTCCTACTTTAGCTATGAAAGCCAGATGGGTAATTTTGGGCCCTTCACTTTCTCTCTCAGAGCCCAATTTGCCTCACAGTGTTGTTGTTGTGGGGAAAATAGGAGAAGAACAGTGTGTTGGACATGTTCACCACTTGAATTATTTGTAAAAATAATACAGGTAGGGTTTATTTATTAGGAAATTTATTTGCCATCCATCTTGTATCCTGTGACTCTTGGATATAAACAAACAAACAAACAAATAACAGGAACTCCCTACCTTACTATCTATGTATCTTAATTGTGAATTGAGGAAACTAGGAGTTTCTCCAACCTCACTTCCCTGACACTAGGAAAAGACTTGATTTTACAACTCCACTGTTTTCATAGTCAAATTAAAAAAAAAGCCTGTCCATAATCTGTTCCTCTCTTCTTGACCATCCATCCAGACTTCATAATTCATCATTGGCATTAGCATCCCTCTTGCTTTCAAAATATCCATTATGCTAGTCTATGTAGCAACTTCTCCTATTGTACAAGCTTTTCCATTCCTGTTGATATTATTCTCATGTAAATGTGCCCATTTTGTGTACAGTTTATTTTTTTAAATAACAATTTACATTGCTGTCCAAGTATGGAACCACCTCCATTCAATACCTCTGTCAAATCCAGATCTAAAACTTTTCTTCCTCTTCTTCCTCTTGATAAAATACCTGAACCTCTGCCTGTCCACTCTTAACTATGGTCTCGTCCACAGCAAGACTAGTGCTATTTGATATTAGTCAATTCACTTCTTTTCAAAATCCTACCCATCTTCATTCATTCCCATCTCTCACATGCACTATCCCATGAGTTGAACTCTACAAAATACTC
Source organism: Pseudoxenodon macrops (assembly GCA_032467955.1). Lineage (NCBI taxonomy): Eukaryota > Metazoa > Chordata > Lepidosauria > Squamata > Pseudoxenodontidae > Pseudoxenodon > Pseudoxenodon macrops. The sequence goes on from JANHFT010009845.1 coordinate 89,440, forward strand.
TTAATATTCAATCCAGTATTCAATTGCCAACCAACTGTACAATATGAACAAAGGCAAGTAATGCTGCTTACACAAAAAAGTACTCTTCTTAAACTTGACTTTAACATAAAAAGATTCCCCTTTGCACCTTTCATATAACACATGTAGAATTTGAGAATACATGTGACAAAACAAATGAAGAAGGATTGTTATTTATTTGAGTCTTATAAAGAGATATCTTTTTTTACTGCTAACCTTGAATTTTTCCTTAGCTTGTTGATGACTTTTTCTTGCACATCACTGATCCTGTTCTGACTATATCAGCTTTGGCAATCACTTCTGAATTTAAGAAAAGAATGACAGCGATGCTTTTTTCATTCTGACAATCCAATTTTTACAGGCTTCTGTTGTCCTACATAGGGGTCAAGGGTTTTCAAGTAGTGTTAACAAGAATTAGATTAAATTTAAAAGTTGGAAATTCTAATTAAATGAATGTGACAGCCATTTGTTTTTAAAAGTCAAAGTCTTCCGATTTCCGATTTCCACCTTTAGAGGTGGTGATGCTTATCACAGAGCAGAATCCTGATGCAGATTGCAAACCACATTGCTAGTTGCTACTATGCATCCTAATCTCATGGAGACCTCATTTGCTTTCTCTCCTGGGATCTGCAAAGTTTCAATTCTTCCCTTTTCTGTCATTGGCCTAAAGAAATAAATACATTGACAAACAGGAAACAGGCAGATAGATGCATAGTTCTTTTTGAAAGAGCTTACAATCCCATAGGGAATTCAAATAGACTGTTAGCAAGATCAGAGGAAGCACAATTTATTTAATTGTGTGTTTAAAAAAAAAGAATAAAGGAACAAAGGAAATATCTTCCATTCCAGAAATGGCAGCCTCATTCTCTTAAAATCCTTTGACAGGAGTGGCAGGATATAAGAATCCAGAAACCCTGGATCAACCCTTCACCTAACCCTGAGAAGTTTCACTATTATACATGATGGAACTGCAGCAATATGAATTTAGAGTGGCAATAAAGATTCAGAGCATGTAATCTCAGGGAAAGACATATGTAACATGCCCACCCATGGATGCGTCCCAACGCCTTCCCTCTCCTCCTATGAACCCGTTAGATAGGAGGGCGCATAGAGAAGAGGAGGGGCACAAGACCTTTTTAGCACTTTATTTCTGGACAAGGTCAGCAACAACAAGGACCGGCAGGCTGCCAGAGTTCTCCTTTTAAAGACTGCCAGCCACTAACTGTCAGCCACTGGCAGTTAGTGGCTGGTATTCATTTTTCCCACCGCTAGATTAACCAATCAGCGGCAGGTATGCAAATCTCTCTCTTTACGTCGATACGTAACATCCCTTTCCATTAATGTTTCAAACTCCCACAGGAACATTATAAGAAATGTGATGGGGTGAGAGGCTACTGAGTCCTTTATAACTGGACAGAAAGTAAACAAGAAACATTCCTAATACTACAAGAAAAAGAACTCCCCTCACCTTGTGATGCTTAGGTAAAAGGGCCCTCTCCCAAGACCCCAAGAATTCAGTCAAGTTTTCTTGCTTCCCAAAACACAACATGATTAGGGAAAGAGGGAGGACACTAAAATGAAAAATTGGCCCAGTTTTATTTTCAAGTTTTATACCACAGCATATCCCCAAAATGAACAAAACTTCTTCACAGCTATACAAGAAGAATGCTATAAGAAGAATGCTTTTGAGAAATTGGCATCTTGGTGCCTATTGAATTAACTATATAATTCCTTTTGATGTAAAATGTTGGTCTATGGCTTTTTCCAACTGGCCTTTCTAAATTTGGGCAGCTGAGTCAGGAAAGGCCAAGCAGATGGGGTGGAGCAAGGGATGGAGGTTCTAGTTGTGCATTACTAGGAACGTGAGGAATTTCATTTGCTCCAGCAACTGTAGAAAGGAAGGACTTTGTATGTTCAATTATTTGTAAGAGTTACTGCATCTCTCTCTCCCTCCTTTCTCCCTTCCTTTCTCCTTCTAACCCCCCCCCTCTCCATGTGCGTATGCAGGCACATGCATCTAACATCCCAAATCCAGGGGTACTATTCAACAGGTTCTGACAGGTTCTGGAGAACCGTTAGCAGAAATTTTGAGTAGTTCAGAGAACCGGCAAATACCACCTCTAGCTGGCCCCAGAGTGGGGTGGGAATGGAGATTTTACAATATCCTCCCCCCAGGAGTAGGGAGGGAATGGGGATTTTGCAGTATCCTTCCCCTGCAGTGGGATGGGAATGGTTATTTTGCAGTATCCTTCCCCTGCCACACCCACCAAGCCATGCCCACCAAGCCACACCCACAGAACTGGCAGTAAAACAAATTGAATCCCACCACTGCCCAAATCTATATGGAACCTTTGTGATTTGATTGTATGGATAGTCTGGTTTGGGGAAGAAACAATGAGCAAACACTTCTTCATGATTTCCCATTGGGCAGAATTATAGAAAATATTTCTGATGTTCATATCTAGTATAGTGTTTGTTTGTTTGTTTGTTTGTTTGTTTGACTTGTAAGGCTACCTGTCTCAGAACCACAACTGTTACATAACAGTTCACAATAGTCCATACAACCAAACATCATATAAAAGAAGAAATAAAATAAAAATGTAATCAATGAAATTTAGCAGCACAATCAGTCTCTCTTGATGCAACCAAGGACACTATATTCCAGCTCTGATTTCACCCTATCCAAGAGCTTAGGAATTAATCATTAATGCTTCAAGATTAACCCAAACATTCTGCCAGGCAAATTAATTGAATGGCCAATTTGCATGGGAACTGCTAGGATATCTGATTTGTAAGATTACAGTGGACAACTATTAATTTCCTTCTCAATCTGCTTCTGCTGCCGTCCTAAAGGCAAGCATGGCAAAGTCAAATATGCTGAAATTAAACCAACTCATGAAGACAGGACTATAAAATGCAATCCCATGGACTTCAATATCAAGGTTATCAAGGTTTATCAAAATAAGATTAAATAATTAAATAATTTTTTTTTTTGTTAAATCCAAAAATACTAAACAGTTCAGAATTTTTGGGTAATATATTTAAAATACCCATTATACAATGTGGCAACAGGAGAGAAAAAACTTCCAATTTTACCCTTTTCTAAATCCCCTAACTCTGTGAGAAAGCAAAGATGTTGAAAGTTCATTTCTCTGCCACATTGAAATGCTGACTGTATGGACTTTCAAGAGCTTCTTCTGAGCTGTTGCTTCAGTTCCTCTGCAGCATAAGGATGGTTAGGGGGTCAGTATCAATGTTTCCTTGGTAAAGGAAATATTTACTATTTCATTCCTGGTGTGTAGATAGAAAGTTAATACAATTTTGGGCTGTGGTTGCCTTATCGTGGCTGTTTTCGCTTGTAATTTGGTGAACTAAATATTGATCAAATAAATAAAAATAATCAAGAAATAAAGTCTCATGCAGACCAGATAGATATATAAGTCGTCATGAAGTAAGAGAGGCAAGAGGCTGGTTCTCAGGCCCAGCGTATTTAGAGCCCTGCATGTAATTTGGGCCAAATAATTTCTGTTATATGAAAGTGGAAATGGAAGATGCATATAAATGAGGTGATACAGTCTGCTCATGACAACAATGTTTTTTCCTTTATTCTTTTCTTCGTAGACTATTTTAGTTTTTAAAAATCTTCTCGCCCTCTTTATCCATAAGGATATCACAATCAGAGAACTTTAGTGCTAAATCTAATATCGTCATCTTTTAATGACCCCATAATCCTTTGCGGGGTGGAGTCTAAGCAACTGAATGGAGCTGAGTGTTTACTAGCTGGATGCCCTTCCTGTCGCCAATGCAGAGTTATATTCAGCAGATATATTCTCAACATGCCCAGAGAGAGAATTATCTGCCTCTACCTAGGATCGAACTCTCAGCCTCCTGGTTGTGAGGTAAGAGCTCCACCTCTAGGCCATCGCAACACTCAGTGCTAAATCTAATATGTATCTAGACAAATGCTTGAAAATAAAAATAAAAAATACAAACCAGGTTGTTTTGTATTACCATCTTAATAGGACATTTTGTGCCATTATAAGCAATCTTTCTGGACACTTACCACTAATTATATCTGTGTTATAATAATTTTGGAAACGGACTGACTTAGTACCTCAGTAAATATTTGTTGCTACGAAAGAGCCAAGATGGAAGAATTCTATCATACTGATGCTTCCATATTGGGAGAGGAGGGTATACTTTTAGGAGAGGACACTGTCGCTTTGGAATATTTTCAAATAAGAAGAAATATTTTTTCCAAGAATGTAATTATTGCCATCTAGTGCAGTTGGCATTAAAAAGTAGGATATGCTGTTGAAGAGGAAAAATGAATGAGGAACTGAATGAAGAGCTGAATTAACAATCTTTTTTCTCCTTTCTGCATATAGTTCTCAGAAGACTAATGTATTGGGCTCTTAGCAGCAATTTTCAATTAGTTTATATCTGGATATTATTACAATTTTCTCCTCTTTTTTTGGGGAGGGGAGACAATGAGTCAGATTTTCTCCTGATCTCTAGGTCATTATCTTCAGATAACATTAACTTGAAGAGTTGTTTTAGGGAAAATTGGAGCATGGAGCTATAAATATATTACATTGACCTCCTATATAAAAGGTGGAATATAAATTGAACTATTATAAAATATCTGTCCTTCCTTTCTTGCATTTTCACCACTGGAGTTTCACATCTTATATCTTTGATCGTGTGAGAAACAATAACTAATGTGATTAAAGGTTATTTTGTCTTCAGGCATGGACACTCTCTCATGTTTGGTAAACTATTGGTAAACTATATTTGGTCTTAGGTTGGCCAGGTATCATTCCAATATTCCCTCCATAGGTACGTATTTAAAAAGTGGTTTCACCATTAACCTGGAAATATATGGTCATTATATTTTGCTATCTTCCTGTCTTTACATCAAAGGTGGGTTACTACTGGTTTGGACTGGTTCTATAGAGTAGGTAGTAAGCTTCTGGTGACATCACGGAACCGGTTCTGGTCTATGGACGCCACCATCTTTTTTTGGATTTTTTTGGGGGGGAATTAAAAAAAAAATCCCTGTTTTTTTTTCCTTATGCGCATGCGCAGAAGCCGAGTCTCTGACACTTAGCATGCATCGCCATCTTGTTTTTGGCCTTTTTTGGGGATTTTTTTCGTAATTTGTTTGCACTGCACATGTGCGGGCGTGGGAGGAAGTGAACCAGCAGTGAGGTAAGTTAGAACCCACCCCTGCTTTACATGAGGGGCTGCCCTTGAAGATAGATTAAAACATTTGGTTGGTATAAAAAGTAGCAGCAAATTCACTCATCGAAACTGGATGTTACGACTGTAATACACCAGAATTATATAAACTTCATTCCTAGTTCCTTTCAGCTATAGCACCTAAAGGAATGTGATTATTTCTATATGTGATTATTTAGACTTCAAAATAATCCTCTGGAGCCTGCTACAGTTCTAAATCCATGCTCAAGGCGAGGACTGGTAGTCTGGAACCAGATCATTTCATTGCTGGCAGCTCAGTTGCAGACTCTTTTGTGAAGCATATCTGGCCTTTATTATATTACCTTTTTAGCACAGGGAACACTTGTCTACATTCTCCAGGGACTCTTAATATGCTAGATCATACAAACTTTAATGGGTAGACTGCAACAAAGCTTTTTAATCAGTGAGTGTCTGCTGTCTATGCTTCTACTATTTAACTGTTTTTAAAACATACCGTTGATATTATTTAAATGGTGATTTTAATTTATTGGATCTCAGAATCCTCTCTGCTTTAAAGGGCAGTGCCTGCTCATTTTTGCAACCATTTGACTGTTAAAAGTTCCCTTTCAAAGCTTTTTCATTCCGTATTTGAATGTCCTTTATTTATATATTTGTACCACTACCTGTGTGACCTATGGTTTATTATTTCCAAAGCATAATAAAATCTATATATTCATTATTCATTGTTACTCTTGATTTATACTCGAATTCTCTTTCTTCTCTCTTATTTATATAATTACTTCTCCTCATAATCAAAGAGGCCATATTTAAATATGTCAGAATAGGTCAGGCGCTCGGAGAAAAAAGATGTCTCATTAAATGGCTTGCTTGCTCTCTGTTGTTGAAAGATACAGTGAACAGACTAATTAAAGAGTCTACATTCCTTTGCTGTCATGGTCATTATTACAGAAATCCTGTCCTCTGGCCAATTTTTTAAAAGACATTTCTTTATAAACTGAAGACCAATTTTCCTTTCTTGTCCACTTTTTCTCCCTCTTTAGAGGGGAAAAGTTTTGATCAAAGCTCCCCTCCTCTCTTCTTTCCACCAGAAAATAATACAGTATATAACTAAGAATAGTACCATCAGGACAGGAATGCCATACAAAGTGTATAAGGGTTAAAATCCTATAATCTAGAAAAAAGCTGTAGAGAAAAGGTACCTCTTAGCCTGATGCCAAAGAGATTATCATCAATGCGCAGCAATCTTTGGGAGAGGAATGGGAAGAGTATGTCGTTCACTTATTGAAACCAAAAAGACTCTTTCTCCAATAGCTACTCCCTAAATAAAATTTCACTAGTTTATGTGAAGAAGGCCCCTCGATCACAGGATTCTAGAGTTGGAAGCGTTGCTTGGTCTACCAAATCTAATAATCTGCTCAATATTCAGATTAAACTATTCCAGGCAGATTGGAATAGTTTCCTTTGCTTGAGCACATCAAGAGAAAGAGATGCCACCTCAGTCTGAGTAATTAGTTCCACTGTCAAACTTGCTCTCAAAGTTAGAACGATTTTAAAAAATAAACAAATATATTGTTTGGCATCTGCTTTCCTGTAGCTTCAGTCCATTACTATCCTGCTATCTCTGAAACAACATGGAAATATCTTCACCGTCTCAGAGGTGGGTTCCTACCGGTTCTATCCAGTTCTATAGAACCGGTAGTAACTTGGCAATGACGTTGCAGAGCCGGTCCTGTTGGTGGCTCTGTGGGCGTTGCCATTTTGGATTTTGCATCAGCGCATGAGTAGAAGTTAATTTTTGCTTCTGTGCATGCGCAGAAGCTAGTTTTTGACTGTTCATGCGCACGCATGCGTGCTTCATGTGTGCACATGCAGTGCGCCCCTGAGCGAAGTGGCAGTAAAAATATCCAGAATCCACCCCTGCATCGTCTGTGTAACATTCAGAGGTAGTTGAGGTGCTAGAATACGGTGTCTAACTTGTCCTTTCTCAAAGCTAAACACATGAAGATCTTTCATAGCGTTCGGTTTCTAGATTCTTGATAATTATCACTGCTTGAGCTGCTTGCAGTTTCTTTCAAATCATCTGAAAGTACGACGATCAGAACAGGACAGCATTTGACGGATCTGTCCAAATAGGATAGAACAATTGCTCTCAACGATTTGGAAATTATACTTCTGTTTATGCTGTCTAAAATTATATTTGCCTTTTATAATAGTCATGCCACATTGCTGGCTTGTATTTCATTTGCAATTAGCCTTTCCAAGTTCTTTTCCCCATAGATATATCAAGCCTATTATCCTCCATCCAATCCTTGTGCATGTTGTTTTTTGGTTTTTGGCTTCCTAAAGAAAGAACTTTGCACTAACCTTTGTTAAATTTCATTTTGTTACTTTCAGGTTATTGGTTCAGCCTGTCGAGATTATTTCAAAATTTATAGTAAACCCTTGATGTAATGGCTCTCAGTTCAGCAATCAAAATCTGTTGAAGATTGAGTAAATGAATCTTAATGTGTAGCCTGTTGATTATATCTGCCATCCATTCCTCTAGCTCTTACATGGACCAGCTCAGAGAGCTGAGTGGTCATTCTGACTCTGCTTAATCCAAGTTCTGATCCTTACCCTACTTGTGATGACATGTGATTTCTTGGCTGCAATTCATATTTGCTGTGCTAATCCACCACATGTGTGGTTGTTGGAGTCACAATCACAGCTGTGGTACTTGAACACCCACATATCTCAACTTTGAGAAACTTCTATCTAAACTTGCATAGGTTTACATTCTCAGTTGAAATAATTTTTGTTAGGCCATCTTGAAATGTTAAGCCTGTATATTTCTTTGCTTCTTTGCTACCAGGACATGTTCCTACTCATATCTAAGCATAGCACAAATATATCTTAGCAACAACTTTTTTTCTGATGTGTGCCCATGGCATTTTTCTGTCTTTTTCTTTTTTTCATTTCATCCCTAGACCATGAGTGAGATAAGTTTCAATCTTCCTTCCTTCCTTCCTTCCTTCCCCACCTTCCTTCCTTCCTTCCTTCCTTCCTTCCTTTCTTTCTTTCCAGATAAAGTAATATCTTTATTACTTTTTACAAAAATATTTCCCCACAACAACAACAGCAATATTGCTGTACAGGTTTCCCCTTTATTTTATCACCATTCAAGAGAAGCTTCAAAGTGTACAAAAACAGACAGGCTGACCACCTGTTGCTTTGGAAGTTAGTCAGGCAGTGACAGGTAACATAAGAAATAGAGGTAGGATAGGAATTGGAAAGCAGCAAATTCCATGCTAGCAGAGTTTCTGCTATTCAAGGATGCATAGATATTATTTTAGTTGGGTGTAGGAAAAGATCCTTGGAGGAAGATCTCAATGTGTACATAACATGCTTGATTCTGTCCTTTTTTATCCATAGCAATTTTCTGAGATATTTTTTGCCCCAATTTGTTGCTTTTTCATCATCCTATACTAAATGCTTAATACTGTAATGATCACCCTATTTTTTCAACATGAGACAAAATGAGCATATCTTTGAATAACAGACCACAGTCTATCATCTGAAATGTCAGCTGAAGTGGGAACCACTACTAAATACTTTGGAAAAGCAGAGAAATTACTCAACTGCTTATATTGAACTAAAGACAGTGCAAAACTATATGCAATCTCACCTGAAGAATATTTTCACTTGGAGATGTAGAATCTAAATTCTTGGCTGAGAGCAAGAGATGGTCCAGAAAAAGCAGAATTTTCTTTAATTCAGCTATTTATAGACACAAATAAAGCAATCAAATATTTTTTCACATTATTTCCAGTTTCTTCCATTTTGGCTAGCTTTCTTAGAACAAAATTGAATCTAAAAGAAAGGCCTGAGACAAGGCTTCAAGATGATATAAACAAAACATATACCACCTGGGATTTTAAATTTCAGAAGAGAAAACATCTGAAACTGCTAGGTTGTAGACTACATTTTGATGCACGGAATGCATCAACCTGCAACTGTATAATCTGCTAAAATGTTAGCTGATATCAATGCTTGGACTGTGTTGAATTAATGTTCTTACAATGGAATCATAGGAATAAAGGAAGCACTACGAATCTCAACTTTCATAATTATTTCAACAAAATTAGCTTTATGTACTTACTTTGTTATTGGTTTATTTTTAGTTTTAACTTTTGTCCCCCTTTTATCCTACATCATTAGCAGAAAATCTCCAATTTCTGACAGTGACTCAATACTTCTTCTCATCTGTAGCAAATTTCAAGTAATTGAATGACCTCAAGCTTTTGGATGTTGCTTTGATATTTTACAACATTTAAACACTAACAGCATTGGTTTGAAGGATATGATTTCACATAAAATGTTACTTCTATAGAGTTGCTGCTGAATGGATTATTTCACAGAAAAGAATGGTCCAAAGAAACTATGTTTACGGATGTACTGTAGAAGGACAGTGTGCACTGTCTTCCAGTATGCTATAGGGAGTGCAAGGAATATACGTTAAAGAAATTATTCTAAAAATGATGGGGTCAAGTTCTTAACAGGAGTGATAAATAATGAATTATCCACATGGAGAAGGATTTTATATCTGTATTCTTGCACAGAGTTGGCCACTCATTTTATATGTACATTCACAAACGTAGAGTGCAGAATAGATTTTAGTAAAATAACATACATGTTCATATTATTTTTGGGCATAAAGAGATAACTAATATGAAATTCAAAGAACATCTTGGCATTGGGATGAATGCATAGCTTTCTTCAAAATCTTTCTACCATGAAATAGCAAAATACCGGTAGTCCAACAATCATGCTTGCCTACTGTAAGAAGGCAGCATGGGGCCAAAAAATATAAATCATTGTGGCTAATTTTCTCAATGAAGGTTATTAGCTTCAATCAGTATGTTTTATATTTACTCAGATATCTGTGGTCCCTAGGTCTGTAGATCAGTTGTTGTTGCCATGTTGTGAGGGTGGATTGTAACATGAAGATTTTTTTTAAAATCTCAGATTTCCAGAACTATTTCTTGCTCATGGTTTTCCACTTTTGAGTACAAAAAGGCATCTTTGTGAGGAGGAATGCATGATGCTTTCAGTAAAAGTACGGACTAGTTTGCATGGTACTTAGTATATTGTTTTCACTCTTATCCACAGTGCTAACAGTGCTAACACTCATGTCTAAGCAAAAATGAAAAATACAGTCCCGATTTTTTTTTAGTATTCCTGTTGATATTGAGCAAATAGGATTAACAGATACAGTTAGAAAGTGTGTGTGTTATATATGTGTATGCCATATAGGTCGGATATAAATAAGAGGTCCATAGAGCAGCCTGGTGGGTTAGTGCTGAAGATGTTTGCCTCCCATTCAGAAGGTTGAGAGCTCAATCCTTGGTAGTGGCAGATATTTCTCTCCTAGGGTGCAAAGAAAAAATATCTGCTGCGAACTCCACATGGCGTCAGGAAGGGCAGAAGGCCAGTAAACTCTCAGCTGCATCCAGTTTCCCTGACTCTACCCTGAATTAAGGAAGTACCAGGTCATTAAAAAAAAGGGAGTTTATATAAGTAGGATGTCCATAATTTACAATCCAAGCAACTACAATTGAAGTTGATATATGGGGAATAATGTTACTAACAGTTCTTACTAACATTATTCCTGAAATAGCAGCTTTAATTGCATTTCCGTAGATTGGAAATTATGCCTATCCCACTTGTATAACAGAGTTTGTTATCATTAATCTTAATCCTAACTGACATGCTACCTTTTACTTCATAAATGTCTATTAAGAATATTGCTTCAGTGGACAGTTGTAGAGAGAGAATTTACTACACAGTTAAACTGGAACATATAAAAATCTGTTCTCACTTATCTGAAAATTTAAATTCTGGCCATCTGGTACAATTTATATTTTATGTCACATGTTTAGCATGCTACATTTTGTATCTTAATACAATACTAAGTGCTATCTGATTAAAAATGGCATATTTTCACAAAACATCAGAGTCTAAATGACTATAGAAAAGGAGAGATGGAGAGACAAGAATCCATTACCAAATTCACAACTAGAAAGCAGTGAGATACTGCTCAGGGCAATTTTTGCCATTGAAAAAGTTGGTTTTATACTGCAGTTATTTAATATATATTTATCAACTTTCCTGTTTTACTATAGCTATGAAATTGACTTTTTGGCACAGGCCATAATACTTGATTAACCTTCTTAAAGCCATTCAACCTAATATCCAACCCTAATATTCTGCATGATTTTCCAGAACGTTGTGTATTTGGCATTTCACTGTGACAATTATTTTTCTGGTCCAACTAGCTTCTAAATAAGTATTGCAAATACTTTCATTCATTTATGTTTTTTCCCCTAGCCTAGTATCTAAACGAACTGAATTTATTCTAGCTAACAATCTTAATTTACATGATTGAAATCTGTTTCCCAAAAGCAGTAGCTTATAAACACTATAAGCCTATTCCTCAGTTATATCACTTCAATACACATGATTGAATTATTCTAAAAATGTACAACAGTCATGCCCACTGAAAACTGCCAGAAAAAGAGTTCTAGCCTAGCTCATTGGTCATTTTCTGACCAATGAACCAGATTCCAATAAACATGGTATGAAAAGACAATCAATCATACAGAATAAAAAGTTGCATCAAGCTAATTAGAATAAAAAAGAAAAATTATATACTTGAGCAGACTTAACAAAGTAATAAAACATGCAGCATTACCCCTACATTACTATGGAAATGTAGTCCATGTACAAAATAACTAGAGATTTTCACTAAATGGTTTGCAATTCTTTTTCCTTGTGCATTTTTGTAGAGAAGGAGAAAAACCTGTAGTAATTCAAAACTTGACAGATGACACATACCAGTAATCCATTGTTGAAAATCATGTGGACGTTTCATCACTGGAGCTTTTTAAGAAGAGACTGGATAGCCACTTGTCCAAAGGGTTGAAATGATAATAGGGTCTCCTGCTTGACCAAGGGGTTGGATCAGGGGTGAAATCTAAAAATTTTCCCTACCAGTTCTGTGAGTGTGGCTTATTTTGTGGGCGTGGCTTGGAGGTCAGG
>JANHFT010009845.1:119865-130380 GCA_032467955.1 Pseudoxenodon macrops
ATACGATTTTTGCAATAGAGGTGTCAAAGTCTGCAATCTTCTACCTGATTCAGTTGTCTCAGCTACAAATTTTCACAGTTTTAGTCACAAATTGACTTCCATGAACCTCACTACATACTTAAGAGGTCCGTAGAAGGGGCGTGCATAATGTGCCTATCGTCCCTGTCACTGTATTGTTATATTATTCCTGTTTTTGTTTGTTTGACAAATTATAATAAATAAATAAATAAAAATAAACAAATATTCCAGATGAGGAAGATTCTGTCTAATAATCAAATCAACCCAACATCTAATCATAATATATATGTCAACAGTTTAGCCTAAACATTACAGTAATCTTCTAATTTTTCTGTTAAACATCTGTTATCATAATTTAAATGTCCTTATATTTATCATTCTATTGTATTATAAACTGCCCAGAATCTCTTTGGATAGTTTGGATGGGCAACATTTAAATTTAACAATAAATAAAGTAAAATAAAACAGTGTGTGGCCATTGCCTGCAGGTTTCAAGCCCCCTCCTCTATTTTATTTTAGGGAATTTATATTGTTGTCTATTCGCACATGGTGACTCAAGGCAGCCTTTAATTTGCTTTAAGCTGTAAGGGAGACTTTTTCAACCCCAGGTAGAAACAGCAAATGATTTCTGAGTTACAGCTCTTCTCTAACCTTTCATCCACTGAAAGGAAAATATCTGAGGTACTAAAACTCTACCTTGGGTGGTAAAGTTTGACCCTTCAAATCATGTCCATGTCCCTTAGAGGGCATGTACATTTCTAAAATTGCTTTCTAATTGTAGTTGTTAAAGCAAGGGGGAAATCACTTATAAAACCAGACCAGGGGTGGGTTCTAAACTTACCTTGCTGTGTGGGCGCACCTTGCGTGCGTGCGTGCACGCCCCGTGCACATACACATGCGCAGTAAAAAAAAGCTCTGAATTTTTAAAAAAAGGCCCAAAATAAGATGCCGACGCATTCGCAGTGTCGGAAATTCAGCTTCTGCGCATCCACAGAAGAAAAAAAATATTCGAAAATATATTTTTTTCAAAAAAAAAAAAACAAGACCGAAAACAGGATGGTGACGCAAACACAGTGCCGAAAACGCAGTTTCTGCGCGTGCATAAAAGAAAAGAAACCAGAATTTTTTTTTTTCAAAAAAGAAATTCCCCTAAAAAGATGTCGGCCCTCATGGGGCAACAGAACCGGCTCCGTGATGTCACCAGCGGGCCTACTATCTACTCAGTAGAACCGGTCCGAACCGGTAGGAACGCACCTCTGAACCAGACATTATTCCCCATGAAGGGCACAAGAAAAAGAGGCAAAATTATTCTGACATCTTATAATTATAAAACAATTACAATTAAAAATTAAATGGAAAAAAAATGTCCAGTGTTTGGTGTCGCGATTAAGACATCAGGCTAGAAAGCCATGATTTCCAATACTGTCTCGGACCAATCATTCTCACTGAGACCGGTTACCAGTTTAAGAGATACCTACAGTTATTTTAAAAATAACGAAAAATAGAAACCAGAAGATTAAAAAAAAAGAATGAAGAGAAGGACCAGGGGAGACATGATAGCAGTGTTCCAATATCTTTTTATTTTACTTTTTTAATTTTATTTGTCAAACATGTACGAGATAACAGGTATAAGTATAAACATGGACATGAGCACAGGAAATGAGTGCAAATAAATGGGAACAGTATGACAGAGACAGTAGGCACACTCCTGCACTTATGCACGTCCCCTTACAGACCTCTTGGGAATGGGGTGAGGTCCACGGTAGACAGTTTAAGGTTGAAGCTATGGAAGTTTGAGGAAGTAACAACGGAGTCAGGTAGAACATTCCAGGCATTGTCCATTGTATTGCTGAAGTCATATTTTCTGCAATCGAGTTTGGAGTGGTACACCTTGAGTTTGTATTTATTGTTTGCCTGTGTATTATTGCGGTTGAAGCTGAAGTAGTCGTTGATTACTTTGATTACAGAAGATTTTAAAAAAAGAGTGAAGAATGAAGAGAAGGACCAGGAGAGACACGATAGCAGTGTTCCAATATTTGAGGATTTGCCACAGGGAGAATAGAATAACAGAGTTGGAAGGGATCTAGGGGTCTTCTAGTCCAACCCCCTGCCTAAACAGGAAACCCTACATCACTTCAGACAAATGGTTATCTCTCATCTTCTTAAAAGCTTCCAGTGTTGGAGCATTCACAACTTCTGGAGGTAAGTTGTTCCATTGATTAATTGTTCTGTCAGGAAATTTCTCCTTAGTTTTAAGCTGCTTCTCTCCTTGATTAGTTTCCACCCATTACTTCTTGTCCTACCCTCAGGTGCTTTGGAGAACAGTTTCACTCCCTCTTCTTTGAGGCAACCCCTGAGATATTGGAACACTGCTATCATGTCTCTCCTACCCAGTTCCTGCAACCGTACTTCATATGCTTTAGGAAGCATATGGAAGGGGGTCAAGCTATTTTCCAAAGCACCTGAACGCCTGACAAGAAATAATGGATGGAAGCTGATCAAGAAGAGATTCAATCTAGAAGCAAAGACAAATTTTCTGACAGTGAGAACAAACAACCAATATAACAGAAGTTGCTTTCGGAAGTTGTGGGAGCTTCATCACTGGAAGCTTTCAAAAAGAGACTGGACAGCCATCTGTCAGAAATAGTATAGGGTCTCCTGCTTGGGTGAGGGGTTGGACTACAAGATCCCTTCCAACTCTTTTAATCTAAAAGTAGATCTATCCTGCCTTGGGCATGAAGCGAACTGGATGATCTTGGGCCAATCACTCTCTCTGAGCCCAGTAACTAGTTGACTAGATACCCACAGTTATTTTAAAAATAACAACGAAAAACAGAAACCAGAAGATTAAAAAAAAACACACAACCCAAATTGATTCACTTTCTATCCTTTCCATAATATGTTGAACCTTTCAAGTAATATATTTGAAATCTTTCTCGTATTTGCATAATTACTGTTTGCATAAATCTCCTTGATATAGTCTTCCATATGATTTGGCCCGGCACGCTTTTGTAACTGACAAGTCATCTTTGCAAAAATCACCCATTTTTCTTCTTCCAAATATTAAGAAATTTCTCTTGCAAGGCTGGTTCATTAGATTTCCTTGTTGGGTTTCCTGCTGTGATGATTAAAGTTGCAGGATGCACACACGCTTCGTCTCCAGTGTCTTTCGTCTTATTCTTTTCTCCTTAAGAAAACAACCAATGAGCATTTCGCAGCCGTTTCTCTTACA
This sequence comes from Pseudoxenodon macrops, assembly GCA_032467955.1. Classification (NCBI taxonomy): domain Eukaryota; kingdom Metazoa; phylum Chordata; class Lepidosauria; order Squamata; family Pseudoxenodontidae; genus Pseudoxenodon; species Pseudoxenodon macrops. Next base: position 123,116 of record JANHFT010009845.1, read on the forward strand.
TCAACCTATTTTTTTTATCGTAACCATTCTTTCTTGGCAATTAAAGCTGCTCGTTATTTTCCCGCAACCTTCTTTCTGGAATTAAAAATCAGTTTTTCTTGGAAACTTTGCAAAGGACTATTGTTACAGTTGCATTTATCCTTTGCAGTTTTTTCCCCAAAGTAATTACATCCGGTTCTACTCCCAGGACAATAATTTGTAGTGCATAAAAACATTCTAATTACTCCCAATGTAATCATCCACCATTTGCACTCGTTTAGCAATTCCCGTGTTTTATACTGGCAATTGTTACTGTCTCAAGCTCCTTTAGGGAGCATAATCCTGTTATATCTCATGCTATCTCCCAAGCTATGCCAGCATGAACTGGCATAGACACAGTGGTGAAATCCAATTTTTTTTTTACTACCGGTTCTGTGGGAGTGGCTTGGTGGGTGTGGTGTAGCGTGATGGGCATGGCTTGGTGGGCGTGGCAGGGGAAGGATACTGAGAAATCTCCATTCCCACCCCATTCCAGGGGAAGGATTTTGCGAAATCTCCATTCCCACCCCACTCTGGGGCCAGCCAGAGGTGGTATTTGCTGGTTCTCTGAACTACTCAAAATTTCCGCTACTGGTTCTCGGGAACTTGTCAGAACCTGCTGAATAACACCCCTGGATTTGGGGTGTTAAATGCATGTGTATGCACACACACACATGGAGAGAGGGAGTGGGGAGGGAGGGAAAGAGATATGCAATAACTCTTACAAATAATTGAACATACAAAGTCCTTCCTTTCTACAGTTGCTGGAGCAAATGAAATTCCTCACATTGCTAATAATGCACAACTAGAACCCCTTTCCCTTGCCAGAAGTGGTATTTGCCGGTTCACTGAACTACTCAAAATTTCTGCTACCGGTTCTCCAGAACCTGTCAGAACCTGCTGAATAACACCCCTGGTAAGAAGTAACAACTACAACAATTACAACTATGGACTGCGAGCAGTAGCAGCAATAACCCTCCCCCCATCCCTTGTTTGGGAAGGAAGTTGGGAGGGAATTGAAGTGGCCAATGAAGTAGGGCTCTGCTCCATGCATTCAATTTGAAGGAGCATAATATTGCAAAAAAACTGTCATTTTATTACTGTGATCCATTGGGTGTCCACTTTACCACAAAGAAGGACCCTAAACAATGGGAAGGCAAGCATTTTTTTTTTACAAATGTTAAGGGCTATAAGGCTGGAAATTCTAGGGACCTAATTTGCTGGCCAGTTTGGGAAAGCTAGAAGTGTCCTTGTCAGTGTAGCTGAGGTTAGTTCTATTGTTAGATAAAATGGGCCTTTCAGGGAGATGACAGAGCTGAGGAAGTTCATTGATAAGGAAATTGAATGTTGAATCATCCCAAAGGTGCTTTTTCAAGAGGCAATTGGGCTAAAGTCCAGTTGCCTCTTGAAAAAAGCCCCTTTGAGACAACCATAACCTAGATGACTGAGAATCTCCATGGACATTGAGGTCATCAACTGATATAGGATGGAAGACGGATTTATCTAGGTTGCAATTCTCTTGGCAGGGCTGTCCTTGGGCTATGCTGTGTCTGTTCTTTGGGTTGGTGGAATTGCTGGGGTCCCTGATTGGGGCAGAGAGAATAAATTTGTATTAAATGAGATTAGGCAAAGAGATGAACTGAGTTTGACTCTGGTCATATCCCAAAGATTGAGTTGGGGAGAAGGAGATAGCAGTTTCTATTTTGTTTGTTAGATTTGGGTTAAGGTCAGCTGGTAGTTCTCTTTGGAATTTTCCAAGAAACCAAAAGTCCTAATTATGTTGGCAAATTTCAATAAAGAAAAACATTGAGTAAAAGAAATCAATTTCTGTATCATTCCATCAATGTTAGGCAAAGTTGACAGCTCTCTGGGAAACCATGGAAGAGGCTGAGATGTATGAGTGGATGACTTCCTTTGAGCACATTAACTCACAGTGGAAACATTAGATGAGACCATTCAAACAATCCTCAGGGGAATGAAGGGGAAAGCGAAGAAACGTTCTAACAAGTCCTTCACCAGCAAACTCTCTGAAGAATGCCTTGGGAATCAAAATATTTGAACTTGTCCCCTGATGGCATGCAGCATCAGTTTCAAAAGGCAGCTGGAGACAGCTTTACAAACCTATAAGGACACCTAAGAAGCTCTGCAAAGCACAGCTAGGCTAAGCATCATTGCCTGTTTTGCAAACATATCCACCACAGTTGAATCATCTTCAGAAAGTAATACTGACAATTTACATGAGTTTGAGGCCGGAGACTGGAGAGAGAGAGATGAAGTGCTGCTAAAGTCAGCTATGCTTTTTATTTCATATAGTAACCTCAATTCTTGAAACTGTTCTTTACATAGAATGAAAAGAAATATTAAAACTATGTGTATGTATTTTTTTTTCTTTATCCGAACTTTATTCTTTGGATCTCAGCATCTTCTTTGGAATATAGTTGCACGGGAGAGCAGAATATCGAGGTGTCCAAGATACAATGTCCTTAGTTTTGCCCCATTCTTGGGTTTCTCATGCATTTCTATTGTTTTCAGCCATGTTCCATAACTACAGAACATAATTCCCATTTCCCATAATCTCATAGTTTTGTTATTCATTGTTTCATTGTCTCAGTTGAACATTGGATTATAAACTCCACAGGTTACAAGATCTACTTTAAAGTAGCAATAGCACTTAGACTTATATACTGTTTCACAGTGCTTTACAGCCCTCTCTAAGCGGTTATCAGTATATTGCACCCAACAAGCTGGCTCCTCATTTTACCGACCTCAGAAGGATGGAAGGATGAGTCAACCTTGAGCCTGGGGAGACTCAAACTGCCAAACTGCAGGCAGCTGGCAGTCAGCAGAAGTAGCCTGCAGTACTGCATTCTAACCACTGAGCCACCACAGGTATTTGGAAAATACTGGTAGACAGGTAGAAATATCTAATATATTAGAAATATTTGTTGTAGACATTATTCTTTAAGTATAATCACACACAGACACAGACACACACACACATATATATATATCTCCATTCAGCATATAGTCAGATGCTGAAAGTGAATCTACATGCTATAAGCATGTACCATGTGATTCTTTCTGCTATTTATAATTACCATAAAATTTATCATAAAATAGGTATAGGAAATAAAATTTGGAAAAAAGTGAATCCACCCCATCGATTGTAGCGTAACTATCTGTATCTATTTTATGTAACAAACACACTATGCTTTAGAAAGCTTGAAAATGACATAGAAACCTCAAATGGAAATGAATGGATTTTTGATCTGTTTTTGATTTATTTTTATTTATTTACTAAATATACCACCCAACTTACCACAGTGTAACTGTTCTGTAATAATTTTACATGTTCACAAGGTTCTTGCATTATTTTAACAAAAAACAAAAACAATCCTGCATGAAAACCATATATAAATGCATGCATGCTTATATATTTTGATATATTATTTAACAAGAGCTACATTTAAAATGTATTTCTAAAATGTATTTCTAGTCCTAAAGTAGGTATTACCCCCAAAAAATTGCTTTGTCGGAAAAAGAGAACTATACTGCAAAGGAAAGTATAAAATCCGATGGAAAATTATTTTGTAATCTGTTCATCCATCCAGATGCACAGATCAGTTCACATCATAAAGCACAAATAGTGAATTCCTCAACTATCCGTAGCCCGGGTTGATTTGTAGAAGTTCCCCTTTCTTGACAAACCTCTATCACAGCCCAGGTTACATCTTTCCTTAGTGACACTCATGTTAAATTTGGGCAAATTTACCTGTCACGGTTAGCGATTGAATAAACTTTGCAAACCGTTTAATGTGCTCAGAGCACTGAAAATACTAAAAATTTTACTTAATCATCCTACCAGGGGGACCAAATCAAAACTAATGTTGCAATTTAAACAGCCCTTCCTGCTGTAGGAGATACAGTCCTATTTATACTCACAAGGTCCCAGAGCTCTACCCAATGCATTTTGGATCACCAGTGCTTCCGGTTTCTTAAATAATGAGCATTCAGATTATTTTTTTGCAAATGCTTAGGGAATATGGCATTAAAAGATACAAAAGCTCACATAAAGCAGACAGAAAGCCTCTCTAGTCCTGTATTTTGTTCTCTTCACCTGAGGTGTCTAGAGGCTGTACAGGTATCTGTGGAAAGCTTTTATTTTATTTGAACTGCTACACTGAGCAGCGTCCTAAAAGCTTTCATCCAGCTTGGTGATTCCGTCTCTATTATGATTTTGATCAGTTAGACCCCTTGGAACAATCAAACCAGGATATGATTGCAATGGTATAATTCTGCTCGTGTTCCTCAACAAGTAATGGTCAGAGCTAGAGATTAATTATACCCAATATACCCAGAAGCTATTACTCAATATATTGTTCATAAATATGTCCATTTTATAACTATCCAAATTGGTGGGAGACAGTACGAGGGAAAATTTAATCTAAAATGTAGCTTATAAATTTTTTACATGAATATTGATTTATTTATTGAATTTCAAGGCTGCCTGACTCTAAAAAGACTCTGGGCATCTTACACATTTTAAAAGGATGCATAGTTTTAGAAAGAACATGAACTTTGCCTGACAAAAACATGTAAATAATTTCCGGGGGGAAAAATGGCCCAAGGCTACACAAATACCCTACTCCCAGGCCTGAGAAAAGAGATAGGACTTTCACAACATTTGAAGTGTGAGAGTTGCATTCATCTTTGTGTGTGTGTGTGTGTGTGTGTGTGCGTGTGCACGGGGATGCAGTTCCAGAGGGCAGTTATTGTGATGTTATGCTCCGTCACTCTTGCAAGATGGCAACAGTTAACTGACGGGACCCAGAACCCACCTACTCTGTCCAATTGTACCAGACAGAGTGAAACAATTGGAGACAGGCAGGCCTTCAGATCCTTCTCCTCTTGCTGCCTCCATTTAAAACTCTCACTATTTGGTTCACTGGTTTCTTGTATGAAGGCAATAGTCCTCTAGAATAACACTGTCAGGTGCTCATTATTATGAACAGAAATTGAGTTCAAAGCACTGAAAATTTATTCTTGCCACCTATACACAAGAATCTGAGCAACTAACACTTCAAGCAAATCGACCCTAGATAAGGATCATCAAAATTCACGGGGCAGGGTGGGCGGGATGGACTTGGGCCTCTTGTGGTTGCGCAAAAACTCCAAACTGATTATGCATTTAACCCCACCCTCCAGCTCAGCCTGCTCATCTCCTGCAAACACAAACATAATACAAAATAAAAATAATCTTCAAAAATTGTATATTATGCATGAATAATAATTCTGGTCTAAACATACAAAAATAGAACAGAAACACCAGCAGAACCAACCAAGGCTTACTGACTTAAGTTCAACTCATTCAACCCAATGTTAATGACCAAACAAAGCTATAGTACATTTTAGGTCTAGAAAAGCTTTAAAGGGAAGAGAAAGAAGTTTATCGCCATTGTTGTTCTGTTGGATATCAAATGTGAACCTTTGTTCCCTTCAGGAGAATGTCTCAGGAGAATATCCCTTCAGGAAAATATATCTAGAGGCCATAAAGTACTATTCTAGAAATTAAGAAACACAAGATTATTCATTGTGTCTGACATGTGAGGAATTGGCTACTTCCCATTCTTTACACAGTATGAAATATTCCATGTGTCCATACAAATAGGTGACAAAGATTCTTCTAGTTTCAGTCCATCCTAAGGCTACTTTTACTGGCGATTTGCCTTTGGTTAAGAGCCATAGCTTGAGAACCCTTAAGAGGAAAAGCAAATCAAACCAACTAAAATACACTGATTTAGTATCAGTATGAATTGCAGTATTGGTCTAGCAGTTCCTTTTCTCTCTTCATAACATACTTTTCTCTACCATATTCAAAGTTACAGAACCAATAGAGTACAAGTGACTTTGCATATTTAAGGTCAGTTAGCATGTGCGTGGCATAACATTGCACCTGCAAGTATCTAACAGTAACATTAGTCGTTGTTAGTCTACAACATATATTCAATAGCTTGAATTGGTTTATAATTTAATGTAGTATTCAAGTCCAAAAAATGAGTTAATTTAGTAACCAGTGCAGTAATATTCAGTGAGTATGGTCATATTATCTCAAGGTTGAATCCTTCCTTTCTTCTTTCCTTCCTTCCTTCCTTCCTTCCTTCCTTCCTTCTCGATACTAAAACAGGACAGCTATTAACTGGCTCAAAATTCTTAGGATCTTTAAAATTGCCCTGAATCTTGGGCTCATTGGCAAGATGAATAATGCTACAAACAAGGAAGGGATCGAATCTAATGGGTTGCTGTGCAAATGAAGTACTGTTGGTTGATTTGTGGAGGAAAATCAGTCCCAAATGCACATACAACAAACTTTCCTGCTGCGTTGATGGCAGCATGGTGTTTGCAGAAGTGTGTTGCCAATCAACTCTTTGGCAATCAACTATAACACCTGGACAATTCCAGTCATTAAATACTCAACTGGAATAGTGGACTGGATTCAGGAAGACCAGAAATTTACTGACAATCATGCCCTTCATTCATGCAACTAGATCAACAAATCTATTCAAAGGAATATGGTTTGATTCTATATATTAAATTAATTGGGTCATTGGATTCTAAGATACAGTCATTTGACCAAATGGCCTGAAACAAAGATTACAATAACCCCTTTCTTCTCTGTCTATTTTTCTTATTGTTGATTTCCTTGGACAGTATCTAGCCAGCCTTCTTGCTGCTCAGTTATGGAAAAGCTGCATTTGACATCTTTACCCATCTGCAACCTAACAAGCTGACTTGTATATTAATTTCTTTTAAAATGCAACCTTTAATTTGCTTGTTATTGTGACCTATTTAATGAAGGTTACAAGATTCCAGCCAACACATCTAATGATGCTCTGAATATTTGACGCAGCTAATGAAAACGCCATCAACTCAGTATGAATATCTTCTAAGGTTCTCAGAACCTGACAACTTTTAAAATGCCGACTTTTGTAGTCACACTAAATCCACAGTGGATAGTAACTAATGATCTATGCTTGCCCTGGATGAAATTTAGATGAACCACATCCTAAATGATCTTAGGGGCAATCCAGGGGGCAGATTGAAAGGAATATACCGTATTTTTCGGAGTATAAGATGCACCTGAGTTTTTGGGGAGGAAATTGATTAGGACTGGGGAAAAAAGGTTCTAAAGCACAGCTGATAGAGAGAACCAATCAACAAAGCATGAAAAGGCCAGAAGATCATTAGCA
>JANHFT010009845.1:137687-148272 GCA_032467955.1 Pseudoxenodon macrops
ACAGCATAAGATTGAAGCTGTGAGGGTAACAATGGAGTCAGGTAGGGCATTCCAGACATTGACCACTCTGTTGCTGAAGTCGTATTTTCTACAATCGATTTATTTATTTAACAATATCAGCTATATAATAACTGTCCACAGCCTATGGCTTTGAAATGATCAAAGTTGGACTTTTAGTGTTTTTTTTTTATTCATGTTTATCCTCTGATGGAACTGATATCTTCCATATAACAGAATTCTAAGAACAATTCAGAATATCTACAGGAAGGATTGCAAGAAGAGGAAAAGCAAGAAGAAATCCTATTGCATCTATAGAAACACCTATTTGAATGATATTGGATGTAGCTGTTGTGTGAATGGACTGGGAGATTTTTCATTTCCACTACTCAGGGAGAAAAAATACCTTGGGATCAGAATACTTTAATTGTATATTATATGTCTCTTATACCAGGATCCAAAACGAAGCAGATCCAATAAACCTGGGATCTGCTTGATATTAAAGCATAGCCTATAAACATGGATAATATTTTTTTTTAAATCATATTTTGGAAGCCAAAGATCTCCAGTGGTTAACTTTTCTATTAAACTTCCAGGCCATTGAGTTTAGCTTACCATAATGGTTAATGACAAATGAGTGATGTTACTTGGGATTTTATTGCTATCAGTTATAGCTTTTATTGCCCATTTAGGATAAGACATGAATATTCCTTGTGCTCTGGTTTTTTCAAATTCTTTATGACAGATAAAAACAATGAAATCTACAAGGCAACAAAAGCTTATCTAAATCTTTAGATAAGGGGCTTTCATATCAATGAAATTAAATTTATAATCTGAGTACTACAATTTTATCTCTTTCTGGATGCAGGTCACCTTGCATATTTCTTGATTTCTTGGTTTCACTTTTCTTGACCCAACTAGCCATGAAAGCTAATAGTTCAGCATTTTCCCCACAGCATATTTGCACATCAAAGGCAGAAATAAAGTTTTAAATGCAGATTTTCCTATTCCTACCTATTGCTTAGCTTGCTTTTTCTTTTGTGTGCAACTATTGCCACTAGGAATGGCACAGGCTTAACTTTGTATTGTCCATAATTTTATCTTGTGGTATTACCAGATTTCCCTTCAGAGCCAACTAAAAAATGGCATAAGCCCCACTGAATAGTTGAAGGCATCTCTGGTGTTTTCCATTATGACATGTCCCAATATCTTCCTTATTTAACACTGAGTTTCATGTCTTGACACTAGTCAATATCTGGGACACTGGAAAGTGCCCAGAGCAATTAAATTCTTCACATGGATCAGTGGGAGTCTCAGTTCATATCACCTGGGGATCTGAAGGAATATCCAATAATGGCTTTACACAAAACATGGGGATATAGTCTATTTCCTTTGATATGCTGCTGCTTTCATTGATTTATTGTCAGGACAATGTTTATAAAATGAAATTGGTTAACACATTCTGCCATTTTTTTTGCAGTCCTTACATTAGACCTGTAAGGTCTAAACTTGATTGATCCAACAAGCACCGCTATTTATTTATTCAATTTGTTTTAGTGTATTTTTCTGCAATACTGATTAGGTAGTGTAAGGCAGGTGATGCGTGTGTGTGCGTGCGCATGTGTATGTACACCAGGGGTCAGCAATTGGCGGCTGTGGAGCCACATGTGGCTCTTTCATCCCTCTGCTGCTGCCTTGTTCACAATCACTCATAACTTGGTCTTTTTTCATTTGGATTTCTGCAGGGCCATGTAGTTACAACTGATTGGTTACTACTGATCTCCAACATGACTGTAGCCTTTTATCCTTCTGGAGAGCACTTTAGGCCTGGTTCTTCTCCTAGGTGCTGGGATAGAGTAAGTTCAAAGTAACATCAAAATGAGGATTACATAAGGAAATACAATCAAAGAGCCACAGTGGTGCAGTGGTTAGAAACAGTACTGCAAGCTACTTCTGCTGACTGCCAGCTGCCTGCAATTTGGCAGTTTGGATCTCACCAAGCTCAAGATTGACTCAGCCTTCTATACTTCTGAGGTAAAATGAGGACCCAGATTGTTGGAGGCAATATGCTGACTCTGTAAACCACTTAGAGAGGGCCGTAAAGCACTGTGAAGTGGTATATAAGTCTAAGTGATATTACTATTGCGATTTTCCTGATTTTCTTACATTTTTGTTTTTTAATTTGTTTTATCTTTACATATATCACTTTATTGATCGTAGGCCATCCAAAGTTGATTTAAGATGGGTGATTATACTCCCAGAATATAAAGTGAAGACATACATCAGATAATCAAATAAAAAAGTATCTCATAAAATGAGCTAAAATAGCTATTGCAAAGTGTTTTGGCACATTTGTGTATAAGCAGAGCCGAAGGGATGCCTAAGGTGAAGTAGTAAAGTGTGTATTATAGATTCCTTGATGATAATTAAATGGTTGACAATAGATCAACTACCAACTTGCGAAAAGAGCAGAGTTTAGGAAGTATTGGAAAATTATTGTGGGTAATTATCGTGGGCGGTTTTCAGTTCAATTTGTGCTCAGCACATTCCCAATCAATGTCTATATTCAGACTGGAGCAAGCACACACGTCATATAGTACAGCCAGCAAAAATATAGCTTGATGTTTATTTATTAAACATGAGCAAACATGGAAAGCAGTCAAGTGTCAAAACAGGGCAAAAGGCAGGCAAAAGTAGGCAGAATGATTTGAGCAACAGGAAATAACTTACATTATCTGTAAGTCTCTGACTTTTAAAGCCACTGGAGACACCACCATAGGTCTTCATATGTATAGCCCCAAAGATAATTGTTTTCGATTATTTTAGCATTATCCTTTTTATTCACATAACACTAGGAAAATAGAGACAGAAAGTAGGATACCAGGCAATCCTTTCTCAATTCTGCACCATTAAAGAAACAATTTCTTGGATGAGAATTATGTCCCCCAAAGAAACTTCTTCCAATAAGAGCTTGCTTATTGGACTGAAATGAGTCTATGAGACAAGATCAGAGACCACTGCTGGTGCCTGAGGAGCAAGTAGCACAACTTCAAACAGTACTTTGAAGTCTTCTGTAACCCTTGAAACAAATGAGCTGTATTTGAAGTAGGAAGAGGAACTTTAAGGTGAGGAAGTTTACTGTACAGTATCTGTTCCTGGTGGGAAGTGAGTTTTAAGGGGATTATTAATAGAATTTGGTGTAGGGGAATAACAGATAAGATCTGACTGCACTAAGAATGGCTGCTTTAAGAGTGAAAACCTGCAAGAGAGTTAATGTAATCTAAGAACATTGGATTTAAATACTATATTTTTCAGACTATAAGACACTCCGGACTATAAGGCGCATATTAACTTTAGAGGAGGAAAACAAGGGGGAAAATCTGCCTTTGTCACCCATTTGCCATGGCCCGTTCGCTGCCACCTGTTTGCCTCTGCCGCAACCTATTTGCTGTCTCCCATTTGCCATAACCGTGGCCCATTGTTATTCGCCACCGGTGGGACCCATTCACTGCTGCTACGGCCTGTTTGCCACGGCCTGTTTGCCACGGCCTGTTTGCCACAGCCCGTTTGCCACAGCCCATTCACCGCCACCCATGTTCCACTACCGCAGCCCATTTCCCCATAGCCCATTCACTGCCAATCACTGCGAACGGGCGGCAGTGATATGTGGCAATCCCCACTGTCTAGAACAGCTGATTGGTGCTGTACCAACCCTCCTTCCCTTGCCACAATATTCACTCTATAAGATGCACAGCCATTTCCACCCACTTTTTTGAGGGGGTTATAGTCTGAAAAATACGGTAATCTCATTTGACAGTTTGAAAAGCTTGTACTGAATGTACAATGTAGAGTTTATTCAAAATAAATTCTTTTTTCTCATCTTATGACCATGCTGTTGATGGGTCATACCAATTCTATGTCTGTGCAACAGGAACCAGAGTAATGAATGTGCATGAACATGCTGCTGAACAGATGGGATGCAGACCAGATATTTGCTTTTGTTCTTTGCAAATTATATTAAACTGACAATGAAAATTAATTAGACAGTTGTTGATCTGAAAAAGGGTATAATAAAGTGAATAGGATTGAATTGTGGGATGTTTTGCATAAAGTATGGAGTTGAAGGTTTGTTATTAAATGAAATAAGAATACTATAGGACAGAAATAAAGCATTTGTAAGAATAAATCGCATGCTTGAATACTTTCATATTGTTCTAGAACTAAGGCAAGGGTGTATGATATGTTCTTGTTTTTAATGTATTTATAGAGTTTATAGTTATGAAGGAATGCTTCTGATATTAGAAGTGTGTTGATTACAAATGTGAATACATGTTACTTTTGTTTGGAAATGAAGCTGTGCTATTGAATATATTACATTTTAAATAAATTGTAATATGCAATAAACAGTACAAAATCTGAAAATTAATGTCTCAAAGTCCAAGATGGTTGCATTTGAAAGGGGAAATAATTTGAGAAATAATTTGAGCTAACAGCTGAATTTATTATCTTTATAGAAAGCTTGTTAGAGAAGAAAATTGCACGGGAAAGTTTTAATATAGACAAAGGCTAGCAGAAGCATTGAATGTAACAAGTATATAGTTGTGAGGAATGAATGTTTTTGCAAGAAGTAAAATGGTTGAGTCTGCTTCTGCAAAGAAAACACCATGAAAGAAAAGTGAGTGGGAGTAAGAAGAAATTGGATGGATAGAAGTTACGAGTTATTAAAAAATACAATGAATACTATTGATGTAAACTAATTTTAGTTATAGTTCCTTATCTTAATTGTTTAATTTATTATTTTTACTGCTTTTCTAGAGGTTAAGTACTGCTATTTACCTGGAAGGGAATAGTCTGATGGCAAAGTCAATATCTAAATGTGATTATGACTAGATCTCTATGCAGAATTATAGGTATTGTTAGGTAGTGGTTTGCCTAATGTTATAAAACATGCAAGAAGTTGCACAGACCCAAACTGCAATCTTTCAAAAAGGGAACCTAAAATAGTCCTGTTTGTTCATCAGAGGCAAATATAGATTAATTACTTGTTTACAATTTTAAAAAATCCCTGTAGGATTTTAAAAAATTATTGGCATGATGCCTAATATTATAAGCTTTCTTAAAAACAGCTCTGGAAAAAACAGCGCAGTAGAAAAAAGCCCTGAAAAATTCCCAAAAAGAAAATACTGAAAACAAGATGGCAACACATGCACAGTGCTGGAAACTCGACGCAGAAGAAAAAAATCCAAAAAAAATCCCCCAAAAATTTTTTTCCACCAAAAAGGAGGGCAGTATCCACGGAGCAGAACTGGCTCCATGACGTCACCAGCAGCCTACTACCTACTCGATAGAACCGGTCTGAACTGATAGGAACCCACCTCTAAAATCAACCCTGACTGTTCTTTCGAAGGACAGATACTGAAGGTGAAGTTCAAATGCTTTGGCCACCAAATGAGAAGAAAGGATTCATTGGAAAAGACCCTGATGTTGGGAAAGATTGAAAACAAAAGGAGGAGGAGACAGCAAAGGATGATATGGTTTGATAGTGTCATTGACACAATGAAGATGAATGTAAGCAAACTCTGGGAGACAGGGGAAGGCAGGAGAGCCTGAAGTGCTGTGGTCCATGGGATCGCGAGGGGTTGGACACAACTTAGTGATTGAACAACAAGAACAAAAACAACATAGTATGTGGGAATGACCTTGGGAGACGTGGAAAAGCCACAGCCAGCAGAATGGTTGTATAAGAGCCAGCTTCACCTGCAGAAAAAATATGGATGTGCCACATATCTCAGAAGGGATCCTTCCTAGTTTCTTAGATTATAAATACAATGTGGAAAAATGTACTTTCACACTTGCAAGATTGGTGTCAGTCTTGCAACATCAACCTGACAGGTAGTCCGGACAGGAAGCATATCCAGATGAATTAATTCATTCTAAGGTTACATTGATAAAATATTGCAAGTCTGAAACTACATTTTACCCTTACTACTTTTACAGCCCAAGAAACTGAGGAGAGCTTCCTTTTGAGATATTTGGCACAACAACATTTCGGCTGTTGGCTAGCTGCCTTTTATCTGTCCATTCACCTGGCTGTAGTTCCTCGCCTGTCTCTCAAGAGTAATCTCACATGCCATTACAGCATCAGACTTATTTGGTCACTTCCAATGAGTAGGTTTAATTGTTGGGTATTGAATTTGTATGCATTTTTAGTAATCAGGTTAATCAGATTTAAATCTTGAGTCGAGCTCCATAAAAGGAATGAAACATGTCAAAGGAGGTCCAAACCTTACATTATAATCAATGTCTTCTCAATTGCAAAGATGCAGTTTGGCTTAGTGGTTAAGGCACCAGGCTAGAAAGCAGGAGACCATGAGTTCACCACAGAGGTGGGTTCCTACCAGTTCGGACCAGTTCTACCGAGTAGGTAGTAAGCCGCTGGTGACGTCACAGAGCCGGTTCTGGTCCGTGGATGTTGCCATCTTCTTTTTTAAATTTTTTTTGGGGGGGAAATATTTTTTGGGAATTGTTTTTGGTTTTTTTCTTCTTCTGTGCATGTGCAGAAGCTGAGTTTCCAGCACTACGCATCCATCACCATCTTGTTTTCAGATTTTTTCCCCTACTATACATATACACGTCCGCGAGGCACGGGAGGCAGCGAACCAGCAGCCTGGTAAGTTAGAACCCATCCCTGGTTCACCATGACCTTCTTAGCCATGAAAGCCAGCTGGGTGACCTTGGGCCTATCACTGTCTCAGCCCAACTCACCTTACAGGATGATTGTTGTGGGGAAAATAGTAAGAGGAAGGTGTGTTAGATATGTTTGCTGCCTTGAGTTATTTCTAAAAATAATAAAGATATACAAATAAGTACAACTGAAGTTGATTTATTATGAAGACGGATATTTTGAATTTCAAATAATTTTGTTTGATATCCTACTTCTCAAAATGTTGACCAGGCTTAATGAATCCACTAGCTTAGCCTAAGCCTACATTGCTTACTTCAGTGGGTCACAATGACATTCATATTTGCATTTAAGAGCTGCTAAGATCCTACCCTATGGCAGAATGTGGATCATTCTGCTGCCAATTTGTTCAGGGTTGTGCCTTGCGCATGTGTGCGTGCTTGCACAACAATTAAAAAATAGCTTCTGTGCATGGCAGCACCCACAGAGACACCGAAGGAACTGGCTCCATGACATCATTGCTGAGTTACTACCAGGTCTAAAGAACCAGTTAGAACCGGTAGGAACCTACCTCTGAGGTATGGTCTTTAATTATTAGCTCTTTAATAAAGAGCTAACAGACAGTTTAAATTCCAATTTTGTTCTCACAATCAACTTCTTCCTATATATCTGGCAACCAAACTCTTCCCTGATCACACTTCTAGTTCATAGTGTGTAGTTTTTCTTTTGGATCCATTGTATCTTGCTGGTCTTTTCATATTGATTTGGTTTCAGTAGGTCTAAATCTTGCCTGAAGCTCCTATTGAAAATGGACCTGTAACATGTATGATGCTAAATGAATTTATTGGCCAGCTGGCAGCTCAATACTATGAAAAGCTTTTTCCCTTCCTGTAAACTGCAGGAACACAACACAAAGGATATATCTCTGCAATCACTTCCTAGTGATTTCTATAGCTTTCTAGCAAGACGATAGTTTAATCTAAAATAAATGCCTTGCTAATCAGTAAGTAGCCTTCCCCTCAACTTTTCTTCCTTCAAACTGCCATTTGATTTGAGGTTCCCCCGTGTGGTCTTTGATAGATTAAGAGGAGCAAAATCAGATATAAATCTCATTGCATTTTGTATTCTAATAGCTTTTGATTACTAATAAGCCTGGCTCCTGACTTAGGTGAGCTGCAGATGAATCCTGAAAAACTCCCGAGTTTTCAAAAAAGTGCCCTGTCAATTGCTTCCTTTTAATCAAATCTCAATTAGGTTGTAAGCGAATGCTAAAATTGCTATGTGTTTTAATAAGCCATAAGACAATCACACATTTCAGTGAAAGGGACTCATGTGAATCTTCTCTTAAGCTGATGGCCACGTTCAGAAAAATAATAGCTTTTCAATTTCCTTAGCAACTGAAGGTTGACCCTTCCATGATCAACTGCAAAAAGCTTTGAGGACAAGCAAAGAAGTTGATTCATATTATCACTGCTATTGCCATTGTTGTCATTGTTATCTTGCAAACCTATGACTATAGTTTAGGCTCTGCTTCCAAATTTAACGTCAAAGCTACCAGTTTATTTTAAGTCTTTTCCATATGATGCTAAAACCAACAGATTATTTCTTTATTTAAAAAAAAACAATATTGAAAAAGGGCATTTTGAAACTATATAGGACAAGATATCAAACCTTCTTATTAAGATTGTGCAATTTGATGAGAGGCAAAGTTGTTATTGTAGCCACTTCACGTGGATTTAGTTCCTGATGGCCACTTGAGTTGCTTCTGCAGGCTGAAGATGTCAGGAAAAGTGCACTTAGTACTATGCCATTTGTGTGGTGGGTGTGTGTGCATGTGTGGTGCTGCTCATTTTTCTGAAGAGTCCTCAAGAGGTTTTGCTCTTAGGTTAGCATAATTATTAGAAACAGAGGATATTTTCTTAAGAAGCCTATAATGTCCTCTTTACCTGGCTCAGAGAGGACAACTGTTCTGTAGTGTGTGGGCTGGCTATTGAACAGAGCGCAGCAATTCAATTTAGCCCAAGCTGATAGCAAAGCCATCTTGAATAATGAATCCTTTCCAATTGTTCTCCCCTTCCTACAAGTGCTGTTGTAACTTTGAATGATCACTAAATGAACTGTTGTATTACCTGTACTTCTAATAATCCTGGTCTACTAATTCTATGACTTGATCTTTAGCTACAATCCCTTACACAACTACATCGAAGTTTAAATCCCATCTTATTCATTATTCCTCTTTAGGACAATCTTCTGCTTTTAGCTTTTTAAAAGTTTTGCTATTTGGCACTTTTGTACAGGAAGGCTCTGTAAGATTTTCAGTATAAGAGGAACAAGCTGGTTGCAAGATCATGCAACCTTTCTTTTTAATGATGTGCCATGAGCTGTAATTTCTTTAAAAAAAAAATAGACACGAGCATAACAAAGTCGAAATTGATCTGATTCATTTCAGTTTGTATTTAATGCAATATTTTTTCTGCCATGTTCAAAATTACAGTTCATCAGCAATATTAGAGGCAGATTCTGCTCTGCCTAGGTAAAGGTAAAGGTTCCTCTGCACATGCGTACTAGTCGTTTCTGGCTCTAGGAGGTGGTGCTCATCTCCGTTTCTAAGCCAAAGAGCCAGCGCTCTCTGAAGATATCTCCGGGGTCATGTGGCCAGCAGGACTAAACACCAAAAGTGCACAGAATACTGTTACCTTCCCACCAAATTGGTCCCTATTTCTCTACTTGTATTTTTTATGTGCTTTCGAACTGCTTTCGAACTGCTAGGTTGGCAGAAGCTGGGACAAGTAACAGGACCTCACTCCATTATGCGGCACTAGGGATTCAAACTGCTGAACTGCCGACCTTCAGATTGACAAGCTCAGCATCTTAGCCACTGAGACAACATGTCTCTTACTCTGCCTAAAGTCACATAAAAGTGATATATGGCTATACAAATCGAATGAATGAATGAATGAATGAATGAATGAATGAATGAATAAATGACGTAGGAATCTGCTCTTAAGATTATAGCTACCATTTGTATACAATGTTTTCCAGGACTGAGAAAATTCCAGGAAAGTACTCAATTCTATAAAACTAACCCTATTTAGACCTTCATGTATGTAAATTGTCCTTTAGATATTGTCCTTATCCTTACGGAAAATAAACAGTTTCTTTCCAATGACCATTTTTCATATCACTTCCTTCTTTCTTTGACTTCAACCCGCTCACCACAATGCTTGATCTCATTTTAAATGGTCTTAAAGCTCTAATGAGTCACAAGGAAGATGACATGTCTATCCATGTGTTTATGTAAAAGGATAAGCACTCAAGAGTAAGGTTATGAGTAATGGTTATGAGATACTATGAAACAAGTATAAAAGCTTTCATTCTTTCTTTATGGCATATATGACATTTATGAGAATCCCTCTTCCTGTAAAAGTTCTGTGACATTTTGAGAAAATTGCTATGAATGTAGCAATCAAGTTTTATTAATCTTTTTAAGGCTGCAGTAATAATCAATAGTGCATTGTTTCTGAGCATTTAACTCTTTCGTTGAGCAAAACAAGAACATTTCCTTCAGCAATGTGGCAGCTTGCTTCAGTCATCTGAAATATTTTACTTCTGTTTCAGTCTATTCTATTCCACTTCCTGAAAGCTGTTCCTAAATTCTTTGTGGCCTATATTTGTAATGTTAACAATAAAACAACAAACAGGAATCAATAGGACCAAATTTTAGTGTTATTTGCTGTCCCATTTTCTTTTGCCATGTTTGTGTCATCTGTATACAGGTAGTCCTCGACCTAGGGCCACAATTGAACCCAAAATTTTGGTTGCTAAGCAAGACAGTTGTTAAGTTAGCTTTACCTCATTTTATGACTTTTCTTGCCACTGTTGTTAAGTGAATCACTGCAGTTGTTA
>JANHFT010009845.1:158699-169512 GCA_032467955.1 Pseudoxenodon macrops
AATTTTCAAATATCTAAAATCCAAAATAAAAAATAAAAATAACAAAGAAAAACAAATCCCCACCAACAAACCCCCCTCCTCTTTACAGTGTAAATCTGGAGCAACAAAGCGCCTGAAGTTTGATCACATGACCACAGGGATGCTGTAAGGGTGAAAAACGATCATGTCATTTTTTCCGTGGCCATTGCAACTTTGGACATTCACTAAAAGAACTGTTGTAAGCCAAAGACTACCTGTATTACCATGAACTAATAGTCTACATTTATTGAAGTGTTAAGCGGATTGGTGCAGAGTTAAGATTTACGTCAAGTTATCCTCATGCTTTCAGCAAACAGAAATCTTTTCTTTATTTTATTTTTCTTTATTTATTTTGTCAAGCACATATAAGATTACAGAAATACATAAAATGTATAAACATGATTATGAATACGTGAAATGGTTACGAATAAAAGAGGACATTGGGACAGGGTTGGTAGGCATGTTGGTGCGGTTATGCACACCCCCTTGCTGACCTCTTAGGAATGGGGTGAGGTCAAAGGTTAAAATTTTGGGCGTTTGGGGAAGAAACCGCAGAGTCAGGTAGCGCATTCCAGGCATTGACCATTCTGTTGCTGAAGTCGTATTTTCTGCAGTCGGGTTTGTAGCGGTTTACCTTGAGTTTGTATCTTTTACCTTGTGTGTTTGTGTATTGTTGTGGTTGAAGCAGAAGTAGTCATTGACAGGTAGGACATTGTAGCCGATGATTTTATGTACTACGCTTAGGTCAAACCAAAGGCGGAGTAGTTCTAAGTTGTCTAAGCCCAAAATTTTAAGTCTGGTGGCATAAGGCATTCTGTTGTGAGCAGAGGAGTGGAGGACTCTTCTCGTGAAATATGGACTCGCTCAATTGTATCAATGTCGGATATGCAGTGTGGGTTCCAGACAGATAAGTTCTATTCAAGAATTGGTCTAGCAAATGGTTTGTATGCTCTAGTTAGCAGTGCAATATTACTGGAGAAGAAGCTACGCAAGATTAGGTTAACAACTCTTAATGCCTTTTTAGCAATGCTGTTACAGTGAGCTATGAAAGTAAGCTATGGAAGTGAGCTATGCAAGAAGCAAGAGCCTGCTGTAATCTCTCCCCCAATTTATGTCTTTTCCAACATATGGAATGCTGTAGGCTATCTTCTTGTCTAACCCTAAAATGTTGTCTTTGTGAGATTTTAGTGATAAGAGATAAAGGAGAAGGACATTTTGCTTGATTAAAATACCCATTGATGGCAGGCCATATCAATTGACCATGCCTTCACATATTCTGTTCAGAGCCAAAAAACAGGGACCTTGGAGGTCTGCTGCTTGTAATTTTTTTAATTGAACAAATTAATAACACAGAGCCTATGCCAACTAGAATTTAGAATACCAATGATGCTATATTTGGGGAACTGTTAAGTTTACGGATCTCTCTGATAATGGTGACAGGAGTCCTTGATGATTTTTCTGTTTTCATTATTATTTTTTCACAACATGATTTACTGTGATCCAAATTTGTCTTTCTGCACTGGAAATGCTATGCATTTGCCCTTATCACTTCTGGCCAATATCATTCAACATGTCTTCCAGACAGAAGCCAGTGAGTGCTTCCAACTTTGTTTCTTCGTTCCATAATGACCAAATGTTCCTTTGGCAAAAGTACTGTATAGATCATCAAGAAACCTGGTGGTTGGATGGGGAAACTGCCAGAAACACTGTCCAAGACTGTATCGTGATCAAGCATTGTTTTCAGGATTAGGGTTTCTGTGTTTTAGAGGAAACAACCATTGATGCAATGATATGCTGGCCAGTGGGAGGGTTCTTTGTGGTTTCTGTCAATACCATCACATGATTTTCAGGAGACCATACCTTTTTGAAGCCTATCTCAGTGTCAGGAACAATCAACCAGAACCACACATATAGAGTTCAAGGTAAATATTTTATTGTATTCTATAATACAGGAATCTCTCTGGTATGCTTGCCTTCTCTAGGGAACAGATAGATGAAGTACCACGGAGCTAAGAGGAGTGGGGAGGATTAGTCCTGGATCTCTTGTGGCTACATATTGATTCAAAGCTAATTCCCCATTAAAGTACACCTCCTTGCTTGGCTGGGTGTTTCCCAACACTCAGTGACTATTGTCCTTGATGTTCTTGATGTCTTTCTAATGGCAAAAAGACTAATGTTCTTCTGACAAAAAAGGATCTGACCTCATATCATTTGAAGGATGGGTGTTACTAACCAGGCTAATAAGGATCACCAAAATTGCTGTTTTAATCTCTTGGCACCTGTGAGAAAGAGGCTTAAACCTGAATACCAGATCCTTCCCTTCCCCTTCCTCCTTTCCTTTCCTTTCTCTTTCTCTTTCCCTTTCCTTTTCTCCCTTTCCCTTTCCCCCTTTCCCCTTCCTTCCTTCCTTCCTTCCTCCATCATGTTTTGAGTACAGGCAACTCCCTGCATTTTCCTGTCAAGGTTTCTTTGGAAGTGGTTTGCCATTGCCTCCTTCCTAGGGCTAAGAGATCAAAAGTGACCCAAGGTCACCCAGCAGCCTATGTATCTACGGCAGGATTAGAACTCCCAGTTTCTATCCTGGTGCCTTAACCACTACACCAAACTACCTCTCTTGTCTCTCTTTGCAGAATGGGAAATCCTTACATATCCTGGTGCTGAGAAGATATTTGGCATTAATTCTACCTTTCAGAGTAGAATTTTGGGACATTTTGGGATCCAAAAGGAAAGCAAAGGGAAAGGGGAGCTTCAGGTTTCAAGGATCAGGCTGGCAAGGAGTTCCTGGAACAATGTATTGGGAGAAGCATCACCTGATCTTAAGAAGATTTTTAGCTGTGGTTCCTTCAGGAGAGAATAGTCAATTTGGAAGTTCGGAAGAATTGGAAACCTGATTTCAGCTGGGCCTGCTGCATGCCTTAACTATATGAATCATTTCTCTGAATCGCTGCTGTCTTCAGGAAGTATTTTTATATTATACAATGCATTCTATATACTCCACACAGCAACAGATCCTTTGCTCTTTTGACTGAGTTTAAATCTCTTGAAGACCATATTTGCAGATGTTTTCTGGTATGCAAATGGATCCTTTTAATAATCCAAAAGGGGAAGGAAAAAAGAAAAGACGCTATGTCAAGGTCGGCAATCTTAAACAGTCAGAGCCACAAAGATCCTAACCAGAAACCGCCATTTAATTCTGGAGCCGACCAGAAGTCTAGTTCCCCCATCATAGTCTCCTCCTAGCATGGCATCCTTTTTCCTCTGTCGACTGGAAGTCGGTTCACCCACCATACTGTAGTTTCCTCCTAGCATGGCATCCTTTTTCCTCTATCTGTCCTAACTGAAAGCCCTATCAATTGCCCGACCAGCAACAGGGAGCCGCAACAGAGGGATGAAAGAGCCACATACGGCTCTAGAGTTGCAGGTTGCTGATCCCTGCACTATGGAATCATGTGGTGGAGGTCTAAGGGTTATTACTTGGGAGAAGTCCAATTTGTATTAAAAGTGCGGTATCATTGTGATGGAACACATATTTGTGAACATCACATAAGATGTCCATATTTTTTCACCACTTTTTACACAAAATTATTGGACAGAGACTGGCACACAATCATGAAACAATAATAATGTGGTTCCAACAATATTTGAAACTATAAATCACAAGTATTTTCTAGCTTTAAAAGGATATTTAAACTTTGAATCCAGAATGAATATGAACCACAAAAGTAATGATTTCTTACAAGTCTCAGAGAAAAAGATTGAATGGAGTGAAAACTGAAAGGGAAGTTGTGTTAGACACCCTCTTCCCATTTGTACTTTAGTCTTAAATATGTAGCAGTGCACTCTTCTCAATTTGTTGATTCTCAAGCAGAGTTGCCTTTTCTATGGATTTTAATGTGTTTATGTTCTGCAAATGGTTAAGATAAATTTTCTAAAGAGACGGCACATGGATTTATTTTCTTACTTATTCCATCTAGTTATTTATTTCTTAGGATTGAAACAGCTAGTTATGTGCAGAGAGTTGTCACAGCAGGAAGTCAGGCAATGAACAACTTGAAACTATGGTCAATGGATGGAGGGGAGCCACTCTGAAAGCATAATACATCTGGGTCCTTCTGGAAAGATGATATTTTTGTAGCTGAGCAAGCAGTACAATTCAGACATGAATTTCCAGCTTGATAAGTCAGGGTTGATAAGGCAGAAAATGAATGTATTAATGTCACACTTCTACCTCTCCTCTGAGATTCCCTTTGAGTTCTGTTTACATTCTAATGGCCACCAGCCAGAGTCATATGAGATACTATGCTGGCTCAGGGATGTAACTAGTAACTTACTGAATGCCATAAATCATGCTACATGATGACTTGCATTGATGTTACTGATAGATAAGGGATTTTCACAGACTGAATGGAAGGATTGTTGTTGTTGTTGTTACCATTGTTAAATTATTAAAAGCCAGAAAAATTGTAGATGTCCTGCTCATCAAACAGAGAATTATTACATCAACTAGCCCATATGGATTTACTAATCAGGAAAATAAACCAGAGGACCAGTTGGGAATTCTGATTTGAATCAGAGTCATTATCCCAAAGATAATATAATAGCAGAGACAATGCAAGGGAAGATTATACAGATCTTAAGCTTATTCCCAACTTCTTAGGTCAACAGTCTAGAAATCTGAAAATTTATATATGAATTGGGCCTTGATATGCTCATCCCAGTGTATATAGAGTCCTGGATTCATTTTATCTGGTTGTTTTTTGTGATGTGCTACAAATGATATTGTCCATTATATTGTCCAGAGTTCAAAAAAAGTAATTATTAAAATACCATTCAGGAATGTTGATAAAAAGAAGGTAAATGTATGGATATTTGGTTCTTCTCTGGGGAGAAACAAATAACACTGAACTTTTCTGCTTGGTCTAGTGGTCAAAGCATCAGACCACTAGAAACCAGGAGAAGGTGAGTTCTAATTCTGATTTAGCCAGGAAAACCAGCTGGGTACCTTGGGCCAGTCACTTTCTTTTAGTCCAATTCACCTCATAGGATTTTTGTTGTGGAGAAAATAGGAGATGAAAGGTGGGTTGGATATGTTTATATAATATATAATTATATATTTATTTGGTAGTTTTCATTTAAATGGTGTCCATATTGAGCTCTCTGCTGCTAAATCTTCTCCCAGATATCATAAATTGGAATAAACTAAAGATATGAGACAGAGGGAGGGAAGACATTAAAAGATTTTCCCAAACCAATATGCAAGCATAGCTAAGGGCAAGGAAAGATCTGGGCAGATTGATGGATAGGTTGTGTACAGGTCATGCAAAGGAAAAGAGAGAGGTACAATGCACATCAATTCCTGCTGTTTACTCAGCATGGCCCTTCAGAATTTGTCTTGTCAGAAACCAGAATAAATAAGGATGTTTCAAGTTTTGGCTGGGCCAAATTTAAGTTGCCACAAACAGTGCAACTGAATTTCCAAGTCACAATGTGTGTGCTCCATTTTGCAAGCGTTCTTATTGCAGAATTGTAATTCTTTTGAAAGAAAAAAAATTATGAATGACTGTTCAGTTTTGAAGCTCACCCTTCCCCAGACCCCAAAAGGAAAAGGAAAAACATGGTTCAATGGGGCTGAAGAAACAACCAAAGAAATCAAGTAGGTTTTGAGTGAAGTTAGCCACTGATATTAAAGAAGGAACTGTGTTGTAAATTGGAATGACTGCCAAACTGATGGATGGAATTCATTATGTAAGTAATAAAATAACATGGAAAATGAAGATCCATCTTTTGGAAATACTTAGCCTTTGCGCATTAGAGCAAAGATGAGCAATCTATAGTCTTTCTGATACTAATGCCATCAACCCTAAACATAGGAAAGGGTGAGGAGTGACAGTCATTGCAATGCAACAACTGAAGGGTTGCAGATTCTCCTCCCTAAACCAGAAGCAAGGTCCCACTTTGATATATAATGGTTTAAGGCACCAGGCTAGAAAAAGGAAGACCCTGTGAGATTTTGTCTTGTCTTAAGCACAAAACCATTTGGGTAACCTTGGGCAAATCACTGTCTCTCAGCCTTAGGAAACAGGCAATGCCAAATCACTTCTGAAATCTTGCTAAGAAAACTGGAGGGAGCTGTCCAGCAATTGCCAGAAGTCAACACTGACTTGAACACACAAACACACACACATACGCACACAAACCTAGAGCCTCGATTTAGTATCAGTATCCCAAAATTAGCAGAATGGATCTCAGGATTGTTCAGAATAATAAAGTCTGAAGTATTTGTGATACATTTGACTATTAGCGATTAAGAAGTTAGGGAGGAAGAGCACTGTTAGAATGAATAGTTTGAATAAGAAGCAAAGAATTAAATTTGTATGGATTAAAAAAAAATCTTACATAGATTACTTGCCATGTGTTATGCAAAAAGGCAGTAATTTCATTTCACTTTTATAGCTCATACCAGGAAAAAGCTCAGAAAAGCTCAGAACTGCTAGTGTGTGAAGGATCTGTTTCATACTATAATTCAACTTTCATTTACCCATATAATTCAACTTTCATTTACACAGGGGAGACCTCACCAAAGATCACAACCAAACTATATTATACTGATCATGTTTGTTCAATGTACTTGTGTTTTAAAGAATTATCTTTATTACTTCAATTTTATTTTGAGGACTCAAACAATAGTTACATGTTCCAGATATCGAGAAATGCATAGTTTGTTTTAACAAAGGATTCTATTTTTTATAGAATACTTAAAAGGGAAACATTATTACCCTGACCATCTTTATAGAGTGACCAGGTAAACTATTCTGCATTAATAGCAAAAGCTTCACTTCTGCTTGCACAAACCTTGACTTTTATTAGGAAAACAAATGATAACAAATAGATATAATTATTTTTACACAAATACCATATTTTGTATGTCACAATTGTATTTAAACTCTCTGCAACTTTATCCATGACTGAACAAGCTTGTATGATTTGTTCTTTTTCCAATTCACTTTGAGTTTTCTTTAATTAAATAATTACTACAAAACTTGTATTTATTTTTCTTCCCAGCAGACATGCATTTATAATGCAATTTCCTAGTGCTTTAGAACAAAGCAAGGTATCTGATACATAATTTTAATTTTGCTCCAGTCATGAGTTTAGAACAAGTATAAATAAGCCCTGATTTTAGCATTTTTAAAATTTGGCATGTGCTTATAGCTAAGCACAGTGCAAGACATATTTTTATTTATTTTAAATATTTTGTAGTATGTATGTAGTATTAATGTAATAAATATTAATTTGAAAAAAAATCTGCCCATCCTTAATTTATTACTTTGATTTCTAAGTTTTTGGCAAGAAATCCATGTTCTATATAAGGAACTAGTCATGTTTTCCTTCACATTTGAGTCTTGCAAATAAATGAAATTTGACCTATAAGTCCACTAGGTCTATAGGCCATTGATAGCAATTCTTTTCTTCCTGCATTTGCCTGAACTGTCATGCTCTTCAGAGAGAAATGTACATGTCTTAGAAATAATTTAGTAGGACAATAACATCAGACAGGCTAACCCAAAATTCTCCTCAAATGCTAAGTGAGAATTAAGTGTGATTTAGACTACTTGTGTAATCCCAACCATTGTGATGTTCCTCTCATTCTTTATAGCTTTTGACAATCTGAAGAGAGAACCAATTGTGTTTATCCAATACATCATAGTTAATCCATTAAAAAGATGTCTAATGGGACTAGATATATTTAACCGAATGAAGAGAAGGTTTAGGAGTGACATGATACCTGTCTTCCAATACTTTAAGGACACTCATAGGACACTCACTCATGAGAAGAGGGAACAATTAGTTAATGGAACAGCTTGCCTCTGAGAGCTGTGGGTACTCCATTGCTGGAAGTTCTCAAGAAAATATATTGGACAACCATTCATACAGGATGGAATAAGGCAGGGGGTTGGATTTGAAGACTTCTAATCCCTTCCAGCCCTATGATTCTATGTCACAATATTATGATTTAATTTAATAGGAGGAAGGAATTTTATGTGTGCTGCCTTGAGTTGCACCAAATAAAAGTGGGAGGTAAATCACATCAATAAATAATAATTGCTCTTTTGCTTAATCATACACATTTCTGTAGTTATACAAGAAAAAACCCTTAATACGACAATATTAAGAGATAGTGTTGTAAAGCAATAAGCTATATCAGCTTTCCCAGTAACTATGAACAACCTCTCTTCAACCTCTGGGGTGAAATCTGCTAGACCCGGTGAGATCTACCTTCTAGGGATCAATTTAAAGAGCAGGCATAATCTAAACTAGGAAGTTGATGCCAAGAAAACTCCCCATGGCTACCTTTCTCTTCATAATCTTTTCATCTCTAAGAGTTTCAGGTGGGAGAGGAAATTGGGATCACATATGAAATTATGCATATGCATACACACATATCACATAAATGCATACACTCTTCTGACCTGATGGGATAGTTGGTTAAGGAGGTGGGGGGGGAAGCATTATTTACCCTTAAGAATCAGGCTCACTTTTATCTCACATCTATGGATGCTCTTACTGTCCCCATACTCATTTTTTAATTTATTTATGTATTCAATTTACCGTATATACTTCCCATTTTACTATTCAAAGCAATTCTTGGTTATTTTCTTCTAAAATTCTTGGTTACTTTCTGCTCTTATTCCACACCCCACCCCACCCCTGATGTCTCCTCCTTGCATATTTTGAATTATTAAGAAATGTTTGGGTTGTGCTTTTTCTCATATTGTTTACAGTATTTTGCTGGTTACGCTCTAATTTTAGAATACATTACTTTGTCACATGTACATTAGATACATGAATATTAAATTATAGTTTCAGATAAAGAAATTTTATTAACAATGTAATGCCATAGAGTAATACTTTGCTGAGCTATTTTGTAAAGCTGTTTTCTCCCCTTTCTTCATACTGGTTGGGATTTCATTTTGAACTTCAATGGTAGCGTATTGCAGAGCTATCTGTCAGATTTTCTTTTGTGTTTCACAGCTGTTCATTGAGTCTATTACAAGAATGATTTAAACTCAGCTGAATAAGTTGGAAATTATTTGTCTCCATGTAGTTTCAAGAAAGCTTCTGATAAATGATTTTTATTTTATTTCATTTCATTTAGATGAAAATCCTGTGGTGCATCCATGTATTTATCAAGGTGAATTACACCCTTAAAATGATGACACAAAATAAACAAACCAGGGAACTTTGGCCATCAAAATATAACTGAGATCAAGTGCTATATTTATTTAATTTTAGAGATATTTAAGTATGTATAAGTGGGGCAATTCTAATGGTTTAAAGTTCCACTGCTTAATATTTTTTTCCATGAGACTTAAAAAGCCTCATTCTTACAATTTTCACAGTGCTTAAAAAAATTATATTTACCTATTTTTGCCATGCGTTGCAACACCTGGAAGATTAAATCATACATGCTATTTTTAAAGTAATATTCTTAATGCATAAATATACCATCTTTTTATTTTGAAAATTACTTGCCTGAAATAGTAAATTACATACATATATTTTTGCTAAGGTGAAAAGTTCAATTTTCTTTATAAATCAAAAGAGATGCTATTATTCTAGATTTTACTGCATGTGAAATATAGTTTAGGATGTTATAGAATTTATATACCTCCAAATATGAGGGTATGTGCACTTAGATTTGCTCACAATCTTTCCTGGGAATCAATATGAAACTGTCTCAAAATTCAATATTTATTAACCCATCAATTACCTATATTTCAGAATAAAATAAACTAATTTTTTAAAGTTTTTTTTCTACAAACTGGTAAAGTTAGAATATACAAATCATTAAAAAATCAGCACAATGAGCATAGTAATAAAATGTGGGAAATTTTAAGAAATACCTTGAGATTGTTTTAAACAGAACAAAAAAAATCTCACCAAATTTTTCAAAAGTTATGACCACAAACACATATTTTTTTCTCAATATTTTTGTGTCAAGTATAATATTTTAGCTGATTAGCAATATTAATAGAGTCCAAATCTGCCCAAAAATTTAGATAACATATGCATCTTGAATGTATAGCTATTTATTCAGAATCATTTGAGTCTGCCTCAAGTGCAATAATAATGAAATAAGACCGAGCCAAGTAGATTAACATTTCAACTCTAAAATTACATTTCCCAAAGAAAGTTTATTGCAATTCTTTGAAGTGTCTAATATACAAAAAGGCAGGTGTGGGTTTTTTTCCTTTAAAACTCATTTAAAAAAATAGAAAATTAATTTCAGTCTTCCACTGAATTAGCAGAATAAGTCATTCAAGCATATCATTTCAATGATCATTATTTTATTATCCCAAACTTTCAAATTGAAATAAAATAAAAAGACTCTGTCAAAAAATACAGATAATTCCTTCAGAACTGCTGATTTTCTTTCTAAATGATGTGAAGCTTTAAAAACAGACATTTTGATCGTATTCAAATAAACCTAATAACAAGTATTGAAGATGAATACTCTGAAGTCAATCAAACAATAGACCCCAAGTAGTTATTATATATCACAAAAAGCCAAACTTACCTAAAATAGATTTATATGCTATTTTTAATTTATAGTTTCCTTAGCATATAAACTTTCCATGGATATATGAGTCAAATTTACATCTTTTCTGTATATAGAATAGAATAACAGAGTTGGAAGGGACCTTGGAGGTCCAACCCCCTGCCTAGGCAGGAAACCCTACACTACTTCAGATAAATGGTTATCTAACATCTTCTTAAAAACTTCCAGTGTTGG
>JANHFT010009845.1:201857-218042 GCA_032467955.1 Pseudoxenodon macrops
AGACTGATCACTGTTGTATCATCTGCAAACTTCAGTAGTTTAACAGATGGATCGTTTGAGATGCAGTCATTGGTATAAAGAGAAAAGAGAAATGGTGAGAGCACACAGCCCTGGGGGCTTCTGTGCTAATTTTACAGGTATCTGATGTGGTTTTGCCTAGCTTTACCTGCTGCTTCCTGTCTGTTAGGAAGCTTGTGGAAGCTGGGAACTCTGGCTTGGAAATTCTGGGAGTTGAAGTCCTCCAGGCTTAAAGTTGCCATGGTTGGAGACCTCTGATCTAGATAACTAGGTACCTAATTCTGAAAGTACAGAATTACTATGTTTTGGAAAAGTTGCTTCTATTGCAGCAAACTAAAACAATATCTCTCTTTGTAGTCCCTTCATAGTCCTGCTATTACCTCATATTCCTATTTCCTGTCCTGTGCATTTGTTTTTTGTTTCCTGTCTGAATAGGAAATGATCCTTGCTAGAATTTGAAGGGATAGAATCCGTATTGTGTCAGTCTCAGAATCCAGAGTAGGGAAACTGGATTTCCAGCAGCCAAAGTCAAGTCTCTATAAACTACCTGGACCTTTCTTATATCTAGCAAATTCAGAATAAATTATGGAGTGCATTTTGAAACTTGCAGCATAAATTATATAAAACAAAACATTTCATAAAAATTTTGTCAATGTTTTCATGGTTAGAATAGAATAGAATAGAATAGAATAACAGAGTTGGAAGGGACCTTGGAGGTCTTCTAGTTCAACCCCCTGCCTAAGCAGGAAACTCTACACCACTTCAGACAAATGGTTATCCAACATCTTCCTAAAAACTTCCAGTGTTGGAGCATTCGCAACTTCTGGAGGCAACTTGTTCCACTGATTAATTGTTCTCACTGTTAGGAAAGGGCTTTTTTCTTGGTAGAAGGTTGATTTGATCTCTTGGGCATGGAAGATCATAAATTCATGAGTAGGTCCCAATGAACAGATAAGAGCTTTGTTATATAAACAATTAAAAGAGGCTCTGCTTTAAGGGAACAAATGCAACTTCCCATTCTAATCTGCTGGTTGTACATTTCCTTTCTGGTTTAGAAGCACCTGGAAAGCTAAATCCAAGTTCTGAGGACACTGCAAGAACAATGGTGGCCATTTTTGACTACAATCCCCAAGAGAATTCTCCTAATCCAGACACTGAGGTAAAATGAGGCTATTCTTAGATTAATCTTTGCAGCACTGTTAGAGGGTAGAGGTATGAAGTGCTTAGCTTTGTGTTTCAGTTAAGGAATTGCTATGGGCCCAATAAAACCTGAAGATTGTCTTGTTTCAGTGTTAGTTTGGTTTGTATAAACCAAAAGTGCATAAATTATGGTTATTCAAAGTCTTGAACTTGGTTGAAACCTTCTAAAAGTTGCATCTTGATATTTTTTAAGGTACTGGAAAGTGGAAATATCCAAACAGGGATATTTAATTAATTAAAGTCAGGCAAAACTTATGTTTTTGTCCTGATCATACCCACTTTTTTCTTCAAGTATAGATTCTGCACACCACTTAAAAGTAAGGTGCAAAAAATTGATATAAAGCCCTTTGATATAAACCCATCATTCATAGCTAGTCTACTGCTATTATGCATAAAATATGCATGTTGGGAAAGTATATTCTAATTCACATGTTCTTCTAGTTTCTCTTTTTTAAAAGAAGATAAGCTGACAACCCAGCTAGTTATGACTACAACCCAATGTTTTGATTGACATATGCTTTTCCATTGTTAAGGAATGGAATTAGGATTTCTGAGGAAGTCAGTCATCACCAATACTGAAAAAAATATTCTTTACTTCACAGAAAAACTTCCAGCTAACATTTAAAAGAGAGGCATATTCAGGGGTTCCTTACGCAAAAACTGTAGAGGGAATTCAAATGATATGTCAGGTTCCAATTGCAAATTTTGGATGATAAATTGCTGTATAATCTTAAATGATAAGTGATAAAATGGATTTAACAACCCAAAATTATAGTCAAATTCTCTTCTGCAGATAATTCACATAGCAAGGGATAATAACTAGAAAAGAACTTTTATATCAGCAGCTACATCTATCACTTTGACTATTATTCATGACAAGGGAAGCACAGAACACTTTATTTTCAAGAAGAACCTGAAAAGGTAGATTACTTTCCTTATTAGGCAGGAATCCGATGGATCTGATTTTCATCTATTATTTTCAAATGGAATGAGCGAGTCTTATATCTGTCTCAGTCTAGCTATGTCTAAAGTTGCATTGATTGAAAAGAACAAGTGTCAATCTGTTCATTAGCCATATATTTCCTCCCAAAGCATAGCTCTCCATGTGAAGACTGCCATCATTAGAAGACTCCAACAATGGCAGCACATATAAAGGATGGAAAGAGAGGACGTGATCATAGAAATACAGAGATGGAAGGCATTCTTTCACCAGTCAAACCCATCTCTTTGCTCATTGCACAAATCAAAAGTAAAGCTTCCTAGCCAAATCTCCCTTCCGGGATTTGATGGAAACATAAAGTCCATTTCATAACATCCTTAACTATTATCTTTAAAATACCATGGGTACAGGGAAATATAAAAGCCAAAAGCTTAGGTGGGAAGCAAGGTATCAAATATTTCAAAAAAATAATTGCGCTGTAAAATTTTGATTTTGATTGGAACAACTAGGATGCCAAAACGTTCTTTAGATAAACTTTGTGGATAAATTTGTTTCACCATCCTAAGCTTTTACGGGATGAGCCAAGGCGGCACAGTGGTTAGAATGCAGTACTGCAGGCTACGTCTGCTGACTGCTGGCTGCGTGCAATTTGGCAGTTCAAATCTTATCAGGCTCAGGGATGACTCAGCCTTCCATCCTTCCGAGGTCAGTAAAACGAGGACCCAAATTGTTGGGGGCAATATGCTGACTCTGTAAACCACTTAGAGAGGGCTGTAAAGCACTGTAAAGTAGTATATAAGTCTAAGTGCTATTGCTATTATTTGGAGATCTTACATCTTCGTACACCATTCTAAATATATTGGAAGAAAGTTGACTTCTAAAATAATTCTTTGTCTGATTACTATGAAGTATTTGTTTAGAATGTCTCCAGCTTCTCTTCTGAGATAACTCTCTAGCAGAAAAGCATACCTATATTTGTCAGTTTTAAAAATATTTTGTACAAAGCCTCAGTTATTGGTGAAAATAGCATACAATTTATGTGTTATGTTAGAGGGAAAATTGCTTGCAAAAAACACATAGTGAGATAAACCTGTTCAACAATATTTATAAAATATTGTTTTTAAAGCGTCACATTACTTAGTGAAAATAGTGTACAGCAAATTATATTCAGGTTTGAGTGTGTTGCAAAATGATACATTAGGAAAACTAGCAGACATTTTATCTATTAGGATAAAATGCAGGAAATGTATGTGAATTGTTGTGCATATTAAATCTGATATAGGAATGGAATGAACTAAATTTAAGAGCAGAAAAAAAATAAAAATTCAGAAATCTTTTTTAAAAAAGCTCTTCCATTACTATAAATGCATATATTAATAAATGTCCTAGCTTTTAAGATGCTGTAGTCTTTTTGTTATTTCTGTTGCAACAGACACACAATTATTTTAGAAAAATGAAACTCATGTGACATAAACATACGTGAAGAATATGAGACATAAACATGTTGTATAGAAATATCATCCAAATGTTGATGAAATGCAAAATACCCTGAACTCTCCAGAGAAACAGTCGCAGAACTTATTGCCAGGAGGGCTGATCATTAATGAGTACTAATAAATTTACATTGCCTATAATTAGTGACAAATATAATGACAAATGCAACTATGGGATGATCCGAAATGGCTACTGTCAGCTGTATAACAGACATTCCACAAAATACTTTTATTAACTGGATGCCACATTAAGTCAGCAGGAAACTATTTAAATGTGCAATTCTTTTGTTTTGTAAATAAGCATCCCAGAAATCCACATTCACATTAAAATGTCCCATAGATGAAATAATGTCACAGTATATAGAATTAAAACCAGAACTCTTTCTGCTGGGTATTACTATAGACAACTATGATAAAGGGACAATATACCTATTGTTGCATTTGCTAACAGCAGCTAGACTAACATTCACACAAAAATGGAAAAATACAGAGACCCACTTAGAAGAGGAAGTAATAAATAAGATACTATTCTGTGTGGAAATGGATAGACTGACGCTGGAGCTTAAGGATAAGAGTGAATCAGAATACTATCAAATCTGGAATAAAGTGTATAAATGGTTGGAATGGAGGAGGAATGCTGAGGCAAGTGACAATTGACAAGTTAAATATTTGGATATCATTGTGTTAGTACTTTGTGTAAATAAGACTAGAACTTGTATGATAGCAATACAATACAGATGAAAAAGCATACTGTTCATTGAAAGTTAACTGATTGTATATAAGATTATAATGTAAAAAACTGATTTTATTGTAAGGTGTAACTTAACGAAGCTGTGTAAACCAGGCAAATCACATCATGTCCAATGGTTTTAATTGTATTTTCAATTAAAAAAGAAAAAAAGAAAAAGTGTCACAGTCTGTGATCATTTTTTTTAACATTGTTTGAATGAAAGCAAATAGTTGGACATGAGAGAAAATGGTACACAGTTCCTATAATGAATTTGGTCAAATGAAGCTTTTCCCTGGATTGGAGATCTGTAATGGGTAATCTATACCTTGTCCTGAAGCCCTTTTTACTGCAAATACCAAAAACTGCTGATATCCGGTTGGGATATACATGAAAATTGTACTGTAAATCCCCAAATATATTTCATGAAGTTTAAAAAAAAGTTTGAATCACATTGACATCTGTTAGAAGAATGAAAATCAGGCAAGGTTTAATTTGAGTCAAATGTCATATGCAATTTGATTCAAAGAGCCCATGTCATTCTGTTCCAAGTATCTACTGTACACACTCATGGATAAGTTTTAGACAAAACATACCCCAAATGTTGGGTTTGCCTTATCCGCAGATAGGTTTATTTGTGAGTATATATTGCAAAACTGTTTTAAATTACTCATATATCCCATCAGAGGAGTCAATTCCATCGCTGTCTCCGTGGACACGGCCATCTTGGATTTTGCTTCTGCACGAGCACGCGTGCACACGCAGCACATCCCTGAGCAAACTAGCAGCAAAAAGAAGCAGAATCCACCCCCCTGTATCCCATACAGCAGTGATGGTGAACCTATGGCACACCTGCCACAGGTGGCATGCGGAGCCATTTCTGAGGGCACGCGAGGTGTTGCCCTGTCAGCTCCAGTGCGCTTGCGTGCACTGGCCAGCTGATTTTTGGTTCGGCCATTTTTCACCCCCTGGAGGCTTCAGGAGTTTTTAGGGAAGCCTCTGTAGGGTGAAAAATGGCCCAACAGGCAAGCCAGAAGTCCTGTTGAGCCGTTTTTCACCCTCTGGAGGGTGGGAAATGGCCCAATGGGGGGGCACACATGCATGTGCAGTGCAGTGTACGTGCGGGGGTTCTTTTCTGGCACACACACACATGCTAGCGCGCACATGCTGCCATTTTTAGCACGCAAGAAGAAAAAAGTTAGCCATCACTG
This sequence comes from Pseudoxenodon macrops, assembly GCA_032467955.1. Classification (NCBI taxonomy): domain Eukaryota; kingdom Metazoa; phylum Chordata; class Lepidosauria; order Squamata; family Pseudoxenodontidae; genus Pseudoxenodon; species Pseudoxenodon macrops. The sequence continues at coordinate 207,447 of JANHFT010009845.1, forward strand.
CCATACAGTATATGTGTTTGCATATAAGCCCATCTACAGATGAGCAGATCATCAATTTTTTAACCAAAATACCATGAGAAATGTGGGTTCAGATTATCTGTGGGTGGAGCATTTTTCATGGTACTTTGGTTAAAAAAAATGAGGGTCTGTTAATCTAGGGATGAGCTTATATTCAAACATATAGGGCACTGAATCAATTTAATCAAAATTGTCAATTTGATAAAAGTGTGTGCATTTGCACAAAAGTCCATTGAGCTTCTCAATCAATTGAGAGAGGCACCTGACTGAAGGGAAATTGTAGGAAAACGCAGCGGCTTTAAAAAGTTGCAGGTAACATTTTAAAGCAGTAAGTCATACTACCCTGTGCTTTGAAGCATCTTTTCTGAACTATTTTTGAAGCACTGCACAAACTGAATAAAAATTGTCCTTTCTTCCAAAAGAAGAAAGTAGTTTGACCTTTCCTTTCCTAAACATTCATTTCCAGCTGAATATCAGTTCTGTTTATACAAACAAGAGAAATAGAATTTCTAAGAAATACTATTTCCTAGTAATGTTTACTAGTCAAGCTTCCAAGAGCAGGACCAAAAATTCTCTTGGGAGACCACCACAGGACCCCTGCATCACAAATTATTTTTTAAGGTCTCACTATCAAAGATAAACAAACATTTTGCACAGTGGCCTGGCAATTAAGAATTAGATTGTGTCCCTCATCTTTGATGTAATTTATGAAATCAAATATGATTCAGTTGAATGATTGACCATTTTTTTCCCACTGTTGGATACATGGAATACTTTGGTTCTCCTCTTCTGGTAACATCCAATAACATTCAGGTCTTCCCATTCCTTTTTACTATCAGATAGAAAGGAGGATGTTTTCAATAGGTGTTTCTGTAAACAATGTGTTGCAAATCTCATTCAGAGGAAAGGTACAGCTGACTCAAGATGGAATGACACTGTTAATCCGGCCCTTTGATCAAAGATTTAATATTATGAGAGCATTGGCATTTCGTAAGCAATTCTGCTATTTTTTCATGTTGCAAAAAGTCTTTTAATTAACTGAAGCAGCGACTACTAAAGACAGGAGAAGAGAAAATACATCCAGGCTGTTGTCCTGTTGTTTCATGGTGGGATCGTGCAAAACTGAATGTGTTCATAATGCTACTGGAGATTAACATTAATATCTGGGTGACATTACTATTTCTTTGCAACATTCTGTGTAAGCTTTGGCTCGGCAGGGTTTTATTGCAGACTAAGTGAACTGCATTAAGGATAGATCTGTTTTCTCCAATGATATATCCCCATTGACTTTCCTTCTTTTCTGCAAATTTAAATGGCTCCTTAATGTAACTTTAAAAATGTTTTCTTGCTGTGAAAGTCAAATTGGAGTCTATGTCTTAGCATCTTAGCACTTCAAAACCTGGGTGTGAAAATAAAAGCATTGCTGAAGAAATTAAAGTGCGGTTGACGAGATTAAAGGAGGGGGAAAGGAGGATTGAATCCAGTGGGGGGGGAATGGTCAATCACTCAACTGAATCACATTTTATTTGATAAATTACATCAAAGACGGAGGATGCAATCTGATTCAAGATCTGGATTGTTTCCTCCAAAGCCATGGCAGGCCAAGTAATGAAAGATAGTGGGGATTCATTATCCGATTCCATTCTTGGTATCAGCAGAGAAACAGAACTCGCTCTTCAACAAGGGAGAGATCACCATAATCTTAATCTAATCCCACAGTGTTGATTCTTAATCTTTGCATTGGTGACTGAGAAGTTGTCTGGACAATTTCTTGAACAGATTTCTTGTTCCTCAGAAACATTCCATCTAAGAGGGCATTTGGAAAATATCTGGAGTTGGATGGTACATAGATTGAGAGTTTCTTGCTGATACAATATAGTCAGCACTGGGAAATCACATAGAAAGTTGCAGATCGAGTGAGAATTATCTATTCTGTAGAAAATGGGGTACCAAGGGATTGTTCATCCATAAGGATTTGCAAGCAGTGACTTCATATGGATTAAAATCTGCTTTAAAAATATTTTTGCAAGGCTCAATATAAGAAAAACTCAGAAATGTTTTCTTAAAAAAGCATCAATAGCATTAGGGCAGCAGTGGTAGGAAGTCTAAACCTTGTGTGTCTAATCACACTTGGCCAATAAAGAATTCTATTCTACTCTACTCTACTCTACTCTACTCTACTCTACTCTACTCTGCTCTGCTCTGCTCTGCTCTGCTCTATTCTATTCTACTCTACTCTATTCTATTCTATTCTATTCTGAAAATATAATCACATCAAGCAAGGGGCAAAATGTGGCTGCAGTGGATGCTTTTATGAGAACTATTTCTTGAAATAATGAGTTAGTAAATGATTCAAAAAATCATCATGGGAGTATCCAAGGAACTAACAATCATTCTTGACCTAAAACATGCATCAGTATAAAGATCCTAAATCTTGAAAAAATAATTTTATTTTCTGATTTTCTTAATTTTTTGGGAGGAGGGGGACATATTTCTGCAATCTCAAAATATTTTTCCTTTTTATATATGCCTGTATTAGGTTTTCATATTTATTTTATCTACTTCACATAATCCTCAATACAATTGTGGCAAAGAAAGAAAGAAAAAATAGTTATATTCCGCTGGAAGGCATCACTTCAATCCAGAATCATTGTAGAATTATCCAATTCAAAACAATACAGGAACTCCACTTGGAAAATCAAATCAACCCATTTCACTGCTGTGAATCAAATGCTCAAAGTGGCTCATGTTGATTCAATTGTTTGCTGTGTTCCAGTGGAAAGAGTCTTCAGACATGTGGCAAAACTCTTTTTAGTGATTAGTCTTATTTATTTATTTATTTATTTATTTATTTATTTATTTATTTATTTATTTATCAACAAGTACAAGGAAACAAGTATCAGTATAGACATAGACAGGGACACATGAAAAAATGGCACAAATAAATGGATATAAATAAGCAAAACATAGCTATAAACACATAAAATGAGTACATATAAATGGGGACAGTGGGGCAGGGACGGTAGACATGCTGGCACACTTATGTTTCCCCCCTAAACTCTGAATCCAACCAACCCAGTCCCTTTATAGGAAGCAGCCCTGTTTTGATTCAGAGCTTTGCTAACAGATAACTGTCTCCCTAGATGAAAATTACACAGAAGAAAATGAGCTACAATTTTGTAAACCAGTTTCCGCTTGTGAGCAGGAGGTCTGGCTTCAAGATGGATATTGGTTGCCTGGGGTTCTAAATAATGATCGCTCCTCCAGATTTGTCAGAAGAATGAACATCCATTGATTGCCTATATCTGCATAACAAAGGAGAAGAGACTAGAATCAAACAAGGCTCATTAGAAGACTTTGATGGTTCCAGTATGAGTTGACCTCGGATGACCTGGCACTGATGAATTGGATTTTTCAGCAATGTAGTTATAAATCCTTTATAACTGGACTGTTTTCTCTGCCAAGATGCTAAGTTGTCCAATTCCGTTTTGGTTACCAAGATACAATTCTTATTAGATATGCAATTTTATGCACAGTTTTCTATCTCTCAGGGAAATTCTTCCCAATCATATCAGTGGAAGCCTACAGGCAAGCCTCCTTAATTTGATCATTCATTCCACCTCACATATCAGAGTAATCAAAATCTCTTTTGTTACTTCTCCTAGTTTGGCTGCTTTCCCTAGGAAAAACAAATGAAACCTAAAGAAGTCTTGAGCTAAGATCTTTCCATGGTGATGCCATGGAAAGTAGCCAAAGAATCAGCAATGTGTTTCTGGAACATATTGAAAGGGTCCAGCAGCTTAAGATCATATTGCTTGAGGTCTATGTACAACCAATGGGAAAGCAGTTAACGTTAAAGTTGATGAATGGTCTGAATGAAGGTTACTATAATTGTGGGTGGATTGGAGTATAATGAATTGAAAATATAGCAATAATAGAAAACTGGTAGAGATTTCAGTGTATTGGTCTGAGTGTTTTTCAGTACACTGGTATCCTGAATAAGTCTTAGTACATTGCAAGTATCTTCTAGCAGTTTGAGATACAGGCAAAAGTATATTGGGGTGGAAGTCAATATAAATTCTCAGTCATTCAGGTCAAGTTGTCTGGAAAGTGAGTCACAGCCACTGAACTGTTTTTCTTTTTTTGGTTTGAAACATTTTACCATCCAAGTAATTTTTCCCCCAAAACAAAGAGATTGCCATGATTCAACTTCCAGACTTGACATGAAGGCAATCTCTGGATTAGAAACGTTGGCTTGTCCAGAGTAATATGAGCATATTCAGAGTCCAAGTATCGGTTGCACCTCCTGTGCAAAACATGCTCAATCTGACAATTTTTGCAAGGAATGCTACACATGGTATGAGTATGACTAAGCACTAATTTTTCACCTGGTTCTCCTGATGAAACATAAGAATTGAAAGACATAATTGTTTTTTTTTTTAAGGGGATAAAAAGAAGATAGACATGAGGTCAGGGGTGGGTTGTAAATATTTTTGCTGCCGGTTTGCTCAGGGTTGTGCTGCGTGTGCACACGGGAAGCGCACATGAACACACACATAGAGCAATCAAAAACTAGCTTTTGCACATGTGCAGAAGCAAAAATCTAAGATGGCAGCGCCCACGGAGACACCAATGGAACTGGCTCTGTGACATCATCGCAGAGTTACTACCAGTTCTATAGAACCGGATAAAACCAGTAGAAACCCCTTTCTGCATGAGGTGTATTTTGTAAAGTAAGAAAAATGGGCAGGATGCATTAGATCTGATTGAAAGTGAAAATAACCCAGTCTTGTAGTAGAGCGGATGAGAAGGTGTATGTTTAATTGTGAATGAAAGAGATGGATGAGAATGGGTCTTTTTGGAATATGTACTTTGCCCTGAGAACATTTCCCATGACATCTTTACAGATTCTAAGTGGCATTGTCAATTGGTTTGGGTCCCTTTTAAGCTACATCATGATTAAAATGGGATTTGCAGACCCCCCCCACTCTTCCTTTCCCTGCCGGTTCCTCCCCCAAATACACTTCCTTTTCCAACTAGAGAAATTTCACTTTAGGACAAGAGCAGGGGCGGGTTGTAAATTGTTTTGTTGCCAGTTCGCTCAGGGTCAGGCCTTGCACATGTGTGCGAAGCGCTCGCACAGCAGTCAAAAAATATTCAAAATGGCGGCACCCATGGAGACACTGAAAAAACTGGCTCTGTGATGTCATCGCCGAGTTACTAACCGCTCTGTAGAACTGGATAGAACTGGTAGGAACCCACCTCTGGGACAGAGGCATAGCAGGCTCATTAAGTTGTAAATGATATGAGAATGTAATATCCTGCTGGGGATCATGGGATTTTCTAATGAATTTACAGCTGGTCAACCTTCATTTCACAACCGGAAAGAGAAAAAATATTTCTTGGGGGGAAAAAAGTGGGACCTTATAAATCACAGTAAGGAACATTCGTCCTCTTCCTTGTCTCTATCATCATCATCACTAACTAAAAAAATAATAAAATTGCTAACAACTAGATGCTTGTCTATTTTTATTACATAGGAAGAATGATCCCACTAATAATTATACTATGCATTTTCACTCAAGCAATACATAACAGACATGTCTAGTCTTAAAGGCATCTGAATAAGCTCCAATAGTGAGAAGGCTTCAACCTGGATCTGTGGCAAAGAAATCCATGTGGTTCTTTTGATGAGATGTTAAATTATTTGAGAGATATCCTAGTCCAGCATCAAGCCTTTAAAGCAGCAGCTTCAGCCATCCTATTTTTGTTCATTCCCAGACATATAACCATTGGAATCAATCATGCTATTCCAGGCGTAAGCTAATCAGAAAAGCAGGGTCAATGTCTCAGTAATACTAATTACAGTAGGTTACGAGACTTAAAATTCAAAAGGATTCAGCTGTGTCAAAAAACAAAAAAGCAGATAGACAATGCAGGATGAGTTTTTAAATTCTGCTTCTCCGCTTTCTAATTCCTCAGCCTAGCCAATTTCTAAATATCCTTTTGTAAGACATCGCACCAAATGTCAGGACTTAAACTGAGTAGAGAAAGCAGTGGGGAGCTGTCTGTGTGATTGAAAGCACAGCAGATATGCAAATGTGGTGAAGCAATATTTCTTTTTTGGGAGGGGGTGGGTAGTTTGAAAAGGCAAAGTCCCTTAACAATTTTTCACACTGCTGCATTTCTCTTTGTTGTCTTGTCACGTCCTGTTGGAGAAAGTTAATATCTTTAAGCACACAGAATCAGTGAGAGTCGCTTTGCATGTGTGTATATGTAGGAAAACGTATAGAAACACTAGGAGAAAGATTTATCAAGCCAATAAAAAAAGTTTCGATAGCTATAGAACGGGGAGAGTTTCAGCATAGTGGTAAAGCAGAGGCTTATTATCAGTTAGGCCAGTCTCTTCTTTAAAAGCTGCTAAAAGCTGAAATGCTGGTAGGAACTCATGTTAAGTTATATTAGACTCAAGAGTCTGACACACATTGTAGCATCTCACAAGTAACTCAAGCAATAAAATATTGTTTACATTATCAGATTTACTTTCTGTTTCTTTTCAATGTTGCAGAAACAGCAGATACAGCTACCTGGGGAAGCAAAATGTCTTGGGCCACCTCATTTCATCAGAGTATAAGATGCACCTTCCCCCCCAACAGAGGGTGGAAATGTTGGTGCATCTTATACACAGAATATAGCAATTTTGGCCTCCTGAAGCCCAGCCCCTGTATCCCATTTTTGTGAAAATTTTATCCTTTTTTCTCAAAAACGGTATGTGCAGAAGGTTTGGGAAGCTTTCAGAGTATTTCTGTGGGCTGGGGGAAGGCTGTTTTTCACAAAAACAGGAGCATTTTTGCCTTCCCCCAGCACTCAGAAGCAGTCTGCAGGCCTCCCAAATCCTCTATACACCTTGTTTTTTCCCCAAAATGGGTGAAAAATGGGCCAGTTTTTGCAAAAAAACAGGGTGCACAGAGGGTTTGGGAGGCCTGCAGTCTGCTCCTGGGGCCGGGGAGGACAAAAACTTTTTTTCCTACTTACCTCTTTGAAATCTTGGTGTGTCGTATATACCGGTGCGTCTTATAGTCCAAAAAATATGGTACCTCATTTCTGATAGTTCATTTGTAACATTACATAAACAGAATTGAAGTCATTTTCCAAAATAGTACAATGTTAAGTATGATGTGGACCAGAGGTGGGTTCTGAATCTTCTTACTGCTGGTTCACTCGGGGTTGCACCTCGAGCACGCACGTGCAGCAATAAAAAAAAATTGCTTCCAAAATGGCGGCACCCACAGAGACATCGAAGGAACCAGCTCCGTGATGTCATTGCAGAGTTACTATCTACTCTATAGAACCAGTAGGAACCCACCTCTGATGTGGACTAGTAAGAAATAAAATAGAATGCAGATGTGAAGAGAATACAATACAGAATATTCTATATCTTATTTTATCTTATCATCTTATCTAAAATAGAATACAGATATGGATAGGATAGAAAAGTGATGTGAAATATTTGCAAATAGCACATCAGTATCAACTGTGTCCCAGCCCTTTTCTTTCTCTTTCTTGAAGAAATCGACTTACCTTTTTATGAATTACATTATCACTGTTAAGATGATAATGAGATCTAACCTTATGCCTACAAGAAGAGGAACATGAGCAGTCAATTTCTGAGAATTTAGGATTTCTAAACAATTCTTGGGCATCTCTCTAAGTTTTGTTCAACTTTATAGAACAATTTTACCTCCTGTACTTCTGAAGTAAAGCTGGTAGTGATTTGAATGAGGACCTTATCACTCGGTTGCCTCAATCTTGGAATTCTCTGGCACCATCTTCCATGTCCTAGATTTGGTGAAGAGCCTTCCACCAACGTTTTACTATAATTACTCCTTCACTTAATGATATACTGGAGTTCTGTTGTTCTCTATTTCTATTACGAGTTACTTATTTATTACTTATACTTTGGTGAGAAGGATTTGAGCAATGGAAGCTAGCTAGTTAGAAAAAGAAAGGGGTACTCCATTTGGATGAATTGAATCCAGATTCCGGAATGAAAGCAGAGATTGTTTCAAGGCAAGCAAATCAAATAATGTGGTGATGGAAGCACCTTACTTTCTCGTAGATATAATTTCATGTTTTGATATAAATGGTTTTCCCCATGAACAAGTGAATTGACAAAACAGTGGGAAGCCCTGTTTTGCAGCTGAGAGTGAAAGGTGCCAATAGTTATCTGTTATATTATCTGTATTTTCATGTCCTCAGCAAATTCCAAACCTATCAATACGTAAATATCCTTTCCTTAGAAATACAGGACATTATGTATTGGTGACATTAAAATGCTGGGAGGAATTGTCAAACGTCTGACCTATTTCCAGGAGGTGGGGGAGGGGAGAGACAATGCAGCAAGCTTGTAGTTAAAAAATATACACTTTCAGAAGTGTGAGATGTGTTATGATTATTAAAAGGGAAGTAGAAAATTTCTGGTGTAGCACATATTCTGGCAGAAAAAGGCATTTTATTAAGAAAATAGACTTCCTCTACTCTTTATCACTTCAGAAGAAATGTTTGTTGGTGAAATACGTAAAGCTACCATATTTTTCGGAGTATAAGACACACCTGAGTATAAGATGCACCCTAGTTTTTGGGGAGGAAAATAGGGGAAAAATCTGCCTACCAGGTATTCATCTAGCTAGCATCCTTAGTCTGGTCAGCTTCAGCACGTTATTTTATCTTCTGATTAGGACTGAAAAAAAGCTTCTAAAGCACAGCTGATGGAGAGAAGCAATGAAAAAGGCCTGCAAAGCCAGGAAGATTGTTAGCACCTGATTAGGACTGGGGAAAAAAGCTTCTGAAGCACAGCTGATGGAGAGAAGCAATGAAAAAGGCCTGCAAAGATCATTAGCACCTGAAAAATAAAAATATAGCCCCCATCTATTCTCTGCCTCCCGAGTCCCAGCTGATCGGGAGGAAATGGGGATTTTGCAGTATCCTTCTCCTGTCACACCCAGCAAGGCAAGACAAGCCACGCCCACCAAGCCACGCCCACAGAACCAGTAGTGATTTTTTTTTAAAATCCCACCACTGCTTAATAGCTGTGGCAAGGAAGTCATAAAACGGGGGGAAAACTCACTTATCAAATGTCTCACTTAACAACCTAAATGTTGGGCTCAATTATGCAAATAAGTTGAGGAGTACCTGTATTTCTATTTTATTTTTCTGCAGGCTTGTCTATATGGTTTGCTAATAGTTGACACCAACTTGATGAGACGCAATTAGTCAGTCAATCACTCTGAAACATTGACAAGAATGGCATCTTACTTAATTTATTGAAATTTACACATAAAAAAAAAGTAGATGAAAATGCACGGGTTTGTTTTGTATTGGAATAATAATTGCCTGTTTTTTTTTGTTTATTAAGAAAAACTGGCTAGAACAAACAAGATAATGAGTCCAGTTTAAAAGTGGGTAATACATGTTTTTCTAGCACTTCATGGTAAAAAAACAATAATATTCCCAGCAATTAATGGAACTGGAGCTGTTTCAGCCCTTAACAACTTGACAACTACGCAATCTGCTTTGTTGGCCCAAAGATTATTATCTTATTTTTGGGGTGTGTGTGTGAAGGGGGATGAAAATTAATCTGCCAAAATTCTGACTAAATAATTGCTTCATGTGGCATGCAGTTTCTAAAAATAAAATCAGTACCTCTAAATTCTGCAGAATATCCATTCAGATTATACCAAACAATATGCATGTGCCAGGTGTGTGTGTCTGTGTGTATATGTACACATTCACATATACATATATATACCTACATACATACATACATATACACAAGTATATACAGTAATATATACTGTATATATAGTACACACACACACACATATACAGTACATGCACACACACACACACACACACACACATATATATATATATATACACACAAAGGGGTGGGTTCTACTTATCTTTCCTACCGGTTCTGATCGCAATGGAAGTGTGCGTTTTGCGTTTGCACAATCGCTGCGCCGATGCATGCGCCCCCATTGCATCTGGATATTGCCTCGAAAATAAACCTCTGCGTATGCGCAGGAGGCTTTGCACATGCGCAGAGGGTTATTTTCGAGGCAATTTCCACCGGGAGGACCAATTTCCTCCTGGAGAACCAGCTGAGGGGTGTGGCCAGCCAACCATCATTGCCAGTTCAGCGAGCAGAGTCAAATCTCCGCTAACGGTTCTATAGAACCGAACTGAACCAGGAGCAACCCACTCCTGCACATACATACATATACACACACACACACACATACACATACATACAGTGTATATATATACTATGTGTATATATACTGTGTGTGTGTATACACACACACACATATACATACAGTGTGTAACCAAACAATATGCATGTGCCAGGTGTGTGTGTGTGTGTGTGTATACACACACTCACATATACATACATATACCTACATACATGCATACATATACACAAATATATACATGCAAGTCTTCGGGTCTTTTCCCGTGTAAGATTGAGAGTATCTTGGCGACATTTCGATGAGGTCTCACTCGTCATCTTCAGGC
>JANHFT010009845.1:256433-268082 GCA_032467955.1 Pseudoxenodon macrops
CAATTTTAAGATATCTGGACTTCAACTCCCAGAATTCCCCAGCCAGCAAAGCAAAGCAAAGCTGGCTGGGGAATTCTGGGAGTTGAAGTCCAAACATCTTAAAATTGCCAAGGTTGAAAAACATTAAGATAGCATATATTTGATTAAAAGTGACTGAATATTTGACAATTGAGCCTTGGTAAAATGATCCAGTGGTGATATGTGTACAACTATTAAATTTTGAAGCAAAATTTATTCTATAAGGCCATTTTTTTTAAAGCGCCAATTCTTTGTGTTACCTCTGTTGTTCTGCCTCTCTTTTGCCAAATCATGTTTATGTATGCACATGTCAATAAAGTCACAGAAAATATGAGGAAAGTCTTCTAGTGAAAAGGTTCCGTTTCAATTTTGGAATCAGAGAGGGAATGTCCAGTACTGTACATATATTCCTCACTTTGTGTCCCTTTTATGTGCATGGGGTCATTGGAAAATTTATCAATTTCAGGAAGCATCATAATACTGCAGTATTATGTTCTTATGGAAGATGTGTTTCTCATCAAAAGTAGTCAAGCAAGCTGGTGATTCAATAGCAGAAATTTCAGTATTTTGTTCAATTAATTAATGCAAGGAAAAAGCCATGGAGGTGTTGTGTAATTTGCCAACCCAACTCCTCACCATAAGCAAAAAGATATACAGAAAGAGAGAGAGAGAGAAACATACACACAAGGCTATAATTCTCAAAGATGCTAACATTGATATATTAACTATGGATAGGGATTTTATTTCCAGCTGCAAAAATGGACTCAATCCTATAACTTGTCCTATATTTTTATATCCTAAAGTGCCTCCTTGAGATGCGAGTTTTCCTTTTAGAAAAGACTTGAGTAAAAATCATAGTTTATTATGGAACAGCCTGATAATCTGGAAAGGCTTTAAGAGATTAAATTTGACTTTTATCCATTGCAAATCTAAAATTATTTCCCTGAATGAAGATTGAAAACAAATTTACAGATAATAGATGACAGACAGACAGACGGACGGACAGACAGACAGACAGACAGACAGATAGATAGATAGATGATAATTAGATGATAGACAGACAGACAGACAGACAGACAGACAGACAGACAGACAGACAGACAGACAGACAGAAATAATTGAGAGAAATAGAGAGTTGAACACCATTAAGACATTCCTTTTGATGTGTATAAAAACAAACACGGTGAAAGACAAGCATTTTCCGTTTTTGAACTGCAATCCATTTTAAGTCTGGTGTGGCTAGTTCAATGAACTTTACTTTTGCCTTAAAGATTTGTCATTTTGAAGTTGTTCTTTCAAGTTTCATTGCGTGTTTTCGCTACAAAAACAGATGCTTGCCATTGCATTGATTTTTCATTTTCCTTAAGATAACAAAGTTACCTTTAGGCACACAGTTAAATTCATTAATAGATTTTCTTTGATCTGCTCCAAAGCATACAAATGAAAGATGTTAACTGCTCTCTGAACTTATCTGCTCTGATCAGTGTTAAGAAAATTAATGTTACTCTTCTGAATTTGTATCAGTTCAATTTTAAGACAGAGTCATGCTTAGCCCATACACATATATTCCATGTAACGTTATACAATTAAAAGAGTAACATTAAATCAATTAACCAAATGATAAGAAAAAAATATGCAATCCAACGTTCTAAATACTTCTCCAAACAGTAGTAAAATGCTTGCTCTAAGACACTCATTAGACCATTCTACATTTGACAGAAAATAACTACCAGGAATCCTTCCATTCCCCACCATCCAGTCAGAGCTGAAGAAGCTTTTTGGATGAGAAATGAAATGTCTTTAAAAACAACAACAACAAGACAGTTCAGTTGCCTCCAGAAAAAAAAGCTCCTTTAGGACACTCATGAGTTATTATAACTGGAAGAAATTGCAGCAGATCAGAGGTGGGTTCCTAACAGTTCGGTCCAGTTCTACTGAACCATTAGTAACTTACTGGCATGGTTCGGTAGAACCATTAGTAACCCGGGCCTGCCATGCCCCCGAGCCGGTTCTCGGATTTTGCTTCTGCACATGCGCAGAAGCTTTTTTAAAGCACTGAGCGAAACAGCAGTAAGAAGATTTAGAACCTCTGGAGCAAATATATTAGAAACATTGATACAATGATGTGTATGGTATAATGCTAACCAATAAACAATGGATAAAATAAAACCACCATTGTGTAAGCAGACTTCCAGTCATGCAGCAATATCTCCTTCTCTTTTCCACCTCTCCATCATCCCTTCACATTTGTTTTTGTGGCACTGGTGGAAAGAACCTATCTAATTTTGGGCAATTACATTAATTTTATATGGGAAATGGACCATACAGGATTTCAATACAGAGACAGTTTATATCCATTATCAGGAGAAAAGGACTCTTCCAAACTGTCAGTGTGTAAATTGAGAAATATCTCTCTGTGTGTACATATATATATGTATGGCTCTGTCTGTCTGTCTGTCTGTCTGTCTGTCTGTCTATCATCTATCTATCTATCTATCTATCTATCTATTTATCTATCTTTCTATCTTTCTGTATCTATACCTACACACACACACACACACTACACTTGCTTAGATAAGCCCTAAGATTTCAAGCAATACTTGAAATTGTTTTGGAAAATCACTTCAGTCTTTTAATGAATATCATTTACTATTCCATTGGGAAGACAGGAAAGAGGCAGATAACAAGGGTCTCTTACATTTTCTACCAATCCTCACTGTAACTGTAACCATGCAGTAAATGAAGTATGAAAACACAATGTTTTCATTTCTATCTTTCCCCTTTATCTAATTGCATTATGGCATTAAGGTGTCCTGGGACGTTTCAGGAAGAATAATTTCAAGTTTTAACATTCCGGTCATAGACTATTACACCAATTCTCTCTAACTGTAATCTTCATATTATTTACCTGGGATAGAACTATTTTGAAGATAATAAGATTTACTTCGGAGTGTGAATAAATAGCATCGTGGCATACGTAAATCAAATAAAGCAGTTGAGATTGTAATATTTTCAGAAGGGTTAGTTCCTTGAGATCCATTTTCATGGGATGAAAAGTATCGCACATTTTTAAAACGGATTCTATCTTGAACCTATTCTACTTATTTGTGTCTTATTTCCCCCACACAAACATGCTCCACATTTACCCATTTTCTTTCCCAATCTCATTTTAAATGAATGGACATTGTACTCCATTGAGGTCTGCAGTCCCTGGTGATTTGTTCTGTCCCTTGCCTGCCATTTCATCAAATTGGGTACAAATGGATGATTATATGTCAGTTGGCAAGAGTAGGAAAATACGAAAGAGAAAACAAGTCCCTAAAGTTTTCCTTAGAGAAGTAGTTGGTGATTTAATAGGGAGGGTACATTTGTAGGACTAACGGTTAACGTGGAAGGATAAAGTAAATGTTTTTAGTAGCAATTAACCCTGTCCACCACCTGATTTCATTCTGTAACTTAAGCCCGTGAAACAGCTTTGCACTAGAGAGTTTCTGACTTTTGATCCTGGTTGTCAAGAGTTCCTAGAGTTTTATTGGAATTTTTTTAGTTTTTGATCCAGGTCATGAGCTCATAAAATGTATGTTGCAGCTTCCACACAGGCAATTTGCTCTGGTCAGTTAGTCAATCCTTCAGGGCCAGAGTATTATTTCCTCTTACAGTTAAACTATGTGTGAATAGCAGACCTCCAATGTCTTTGATTGTTCTTCAGCTTTAGCTTTGCCCCTTATTCTTGTCTTCTGTTTCGTCCTTTGGTCCCAATTTCTCCCTTGTCCATGTCTCTGCTTTGTTTTTGGATTCTGATTTCCTTTTCAACTTCCTAATTCCCCATTTTTCTTATATTGTTGTCCAGGACTCAGTTTTCTCCAGGTTATTTCATATTGAGGAGTGTCAAGATTTCAGGAACGGTATGATGGCCAAAGGTTTCTCAGTGAAGAGATAGAGAGGTAAACCTTTAGTTTCCCCAAGGTGAGGTGTTAGTTTACATTTTGAATCCACACAAAGATTCAAGTTTTCTGAATTCATTAAAACTTTTTAAAAAAACATTGAAAGGAATATGAGATTAGAGAAAGTTAAAAAGCTACTGCTTCAGTGTAATATAATACTTACAAAGCAAATGTTGCAATGAAAAGGCTTGGTGGAAGAGAATTGCTTTAGCCCAGCACTTAAAAAAAAACACTACATTCGCTTCTGACTGGCCTGCAAAGACCAGAAAGTTTGGACTTACAAGACAGCTACTAGATATTGGTAGTTTTAGAGTGAAGGTTGGAGATCATAAAGGATTTATGTAAGAGCCCTGGTTAGCTCAGTGGTTAGAATGCAGTATTGTAGGCAAACTCTGCTGACTGCCAGCAGTTCAATCCTGATTGGCTCAAGGTTGACCTAGCCTTCCATCTTTCTGAGGTCAGTAAAATGAGAACCCTGATTGTTGGGAACAATATGGTGACATTTGTAAGCCACTCAAAGAATGCTGTAAAGTACTGTGCAGTGGTGTATAAGTCTATTCTATTGCTATTATCATTTGGTTCATTGATCGATTGATGTAGTCACCCATCTGGGCTTCAGTCTGTCATCTTCACTGGCCACAAAATGTTTATAGATCTTTCCTCCCCCCCACCAAACTATAAAGTCATATGGAGACCAGCACAACTGACTAACTATCAGAGTGAGCAAAGGGGGCAAGTGATTGCATGATAGAAATGGCAGAGCTCTTGATAAATTAAATCAATACATTTACTCTTGGGGAAATGATACCAAACTGAACTCAATTAATGTAGAAAAACGTACGTTTTCTGTTTCAAATATCTTGTTAACGAATACCTGACCACTGGATCACTCCCTGATTCTCCTGATGTTACTGGACAGCTTTACTAGAAATTTGATTCCTTTTGGCCCCTCATTAGCCATTGATGCCATTAGCACTGGCATCCTTTTCAAGTATCTGACAGATTTGGCAGTGGGGGACTCTAATTTTCCATGGCTCCACACATATTGGTTCAAAAGAAAGTACAAAGTGGTATCAGGGTGTGCTGCTCCATTTCACGAATTAATTTGTTTGGTGCTGCATGTCCCTGTGGTTCTATTTTGTACCTCCACCCAATTTGCTTAATGTCCTTTCAAATCTCTAAAGAGAAATAACAATAGAAGATGTCATTCAGTGTTATCATTAAGCTAAAAACAGGGTTCTCTTTTCCTTAAACGAACAAGCTGCTGGATTCTTTGACTAAATATCTGAAGGTGTTAATTGGCTGAATAATACATAAGATGAAGTTAATTTAAAATAAAATATGATGTTAAATGTTGGATACCATTTGGTCTGGCTTTGATTACATTTCCTCTGAGGTACACGAGGTGTCACTTGGGAGTGTTCCTAGATCCATCTGCTTCTTGACATATGTCATATACATATGACACATCTATGTATGTCATATGTATTTATGACATACGTATTCAGAGGGTTCTTTCCAAACTATTAGTATGCAAGTGTATGCATGAAAGCGTAGTCTAGATCACCCCAACCATAATCTCATTACTATCTAGATATCGTTTGAAGGCAGGTTAAAGATTCTTGTAAAGCTGATTAACCATGAGTGTTGTCATGTCCCATTATTAAAAAAATAATAATGAGATTACCAACATGTGAATTATTATCAGATTGGTATATGACCTGAACACTCTTCTTAAAAAAGATCAGTACTGTATAACACGTAAAATAACGGCTGTATCATCACTGTATAACATTTCATAGTAGCCAATAAAGAAGTAATCTATAATGCAACAGGCATCAATGCCATGAATATTTTCCCACCATTGGGGAAATCAAAATCTCACAGATGATCAGATAGGCTTTGAGCTGTTATCTAGAACTTGAGAATGAGGAAAATCTATCACAACTCATCCCGAGAGAGAATTGCATAATTATTCTGCTGCCTTCAAGAAAGCTCTATGTTGATTTACTATATTCTGTGCAGTTGTTATGTTAAGATATTTCATCTATTTGACATATTTAAGAATTGTCCATCTTCCTCATAGAAGCTTGAATAATGACACTGTGTCAGAGGCGGGGTCCTACCAGTTCTATCCGGTTCTATAGAGTAGGTAGTAACTCTGCAGTGACGTCATGGAGCTGGTTCTGTTGGTGGCTCCGTGGGTGCTGCTATCTTGGATTTTGCTTCTGTGCATGCGCAGAAGCTATTTTTTTGCTTTGTTCATGCACAGAAGCTAATTTTTGTGCATGCACAGAAGCTAATTTTTCTGCATGCACAGAAGCTAATTTTTCTGCATGCACAGAAGCTAATTTTTGCTTCTGCGCATGCACAGAAGCTAGTTTTTGACTGCCGTGCGTGCACTCGCTCACGTGCTTTGCCCGCGTGATTGAGGCGCAACCCTGAACAAACCGGCAATAAGAAGACTCAGAACCCACCTCTGCACTGTGTGTTATGGGAAGTTCACTGATTGCATGATCTGATTCACATGCTAACTTTCCACTTACTCCAGTTCAGAAAAAAAAGAGGGGGTATGAATATCCCATTCTAAAAATCAGATAAGATATTCTATCAAGGTGTGAAATGAATTCAACTGTCACTAATGAACATTTTCCCCAAATAGCAGATAAACTTTTCACATCTCATTTAATTTCTGTTGTTGCTTTTCCACTTTCAAATGCACAAAGGAAAAGCAGCTTTTCCTTGCCAAGCAAATAATTTGAATGGCACGAATGTTAATCATCAAAACAAACAAATAGTATTAATTGTTTGAGAGCATCTCATAGATGAGCAAGAACGCGAAAAAACATCTGACTTTCCTGCCGCTGAACTTGCACCTTTTCTGAGGTTGTTGTGAAATCAACAAGCTGGTTCTTTGCACCCCGATCTGCATTTTAAATGATTGCTCATTCAAAGATACATGTGCATTTGGTTATGTGAAAGGGAGATAATTAATTTAAGAGAGGAAAATATAATTATTTAAATTGTAGGCATGGTAGGTTCTAAAAAATTCCCACCCTTAGTGGGTGGCAGTGTAGAATTTAAGAGATTCTAAGGTACCTGCCAGATTCTTAAGCAAAACCCTTGGGTGTCAAAACAAAATAACAACGTGATTTAAAAACTGTCATGAGGTGTTTATAGGGTGGTTTGTTTGTTTTTTAACACGTGAATGAACTTTCACAATCTCATGTGTTTTTGGCAGTCTGATATTCCAGGTTATGAAAGTTCAATTGTTCCCTTGAAGATCTTGAAAAAATACCAAAACATTTTCAGATTTTAAGCAATTTCTTGGAATCTGCTTGGAACCCAGGCCACCTTGTACCTAAAAGTGGAAATACGTACAGATCCCATTTACCACCTGTAGATGAATTATTTACATATATTCTCCTGGTAGTAAGAGGTGTTATATTCTATTGCAAATATTAAGCATACTAATGGTGGACTACAAAGCAGAGAAATATAGAAACACTTGCTTCCAGAAGTTGTTCCAATACTGGATGTTTTAAGAAGAGACTGGACAACCATTTGTCTGAAATGGTATAGGGCAGGGGTCGGCAACCTTAAACACTCAAAGAGCCACAAAGGTTCTAACCGGAAGCTCCCCATTCAATTCTGGAGTCAACCGGAAGTCCGGTTCCCCCCACCATAGAGTCTCCTCCTAGGGCACTGTTCTTTTTCCTCTACCTTGTCCTAACTGAAAGCCCTATCAATTGTGGACCTGACTGGCAACAGGGTGTTACAGTAGAGGGATGAAAGAGCCACATGTGGCTCCAGAGCCATGGGTTGCTGACCCCTGGTATAGAGCTTCCAGCTTGAGCAGGGGGTTAGACTAGAAGACCTCCAAAATCACTTTCAACTCTGCTTTTCTGTTATTAAGCCATAATATGACAGGTGAGATTTTGATTGTGAGAGCAAATTTAACTGACTGAGTTAAAGTAGAGTATTTACTTTACCTATATATTGCATTTACATAGTTGCCTAACTCAAACAAAAAGAGCCAGTTTTGTATAGTATTTAAGGCAACACTTTAGGTGCAAAACCAGCAGGATGACTTTGATCCAGTTCTTTTCACAGTCCTTGGAAGAAAGCAAAACCAAAAACTTGCCAAGGAAGCTGCAAATTTTTGGAAGTTTCTGTCCAAGCAACCACTAGGAGTAAGGACTAATTCAAAGACACACAGACAGAGACACACACTACACAAACAAAATCCTCAAATAAAGTGACTTTGAAAGCATTAAAAATAATCAGTAACAAATACAATGCATTATTAATCAACAACAATGGCAAAATGGTGACCAGACTAAAATATACTGCAGATCAAGATGCTCTTCTCCATGTGACCAAAGGCCTGGGAAAAGAGCCATGTTTTGCAATAGTGGAGAATATCTATAGCTCAGGTATAGTATGAGGGTTCATTCTCCAAGGTTGTGGGTTAGTTTCTGAACATTTCATTACCAGGCTGGTTAACATAGTCAGCAAACATTTAAGTAAGATGTTACCTAGCGGAATAAGAGTCTACTTCAGTGGCGTTTTAGATAAGATGTTATCTAGCCTGGTAACAAAATGTTTGGAAACCAACCCACAAGCTCAGAGAACAAACCTTCACCCTCAAAGAGCCATGTCTTTACTGACCCTCTGAAGGCTGGAGGGTCAGCCATTTTTTTCAGGAGGCATACATGACTCCAAGATCCCATTAAAGCGGCATGGTCTCAGTGAGGGGACTTTGAAGCTATTTCCTCTATTGAAGCAAATGGCATGGGCAGATATCCTAGGGAGCAGGTGGTCCTGCAAATAACCCGATCCTATGCAATTTAATGCATTATAGGTAATAACGTATAGGAGCCTGTGAATGACCAGCATAGTTCTCAAAGCAACAGTCTCTTGTAGCAGGACCATCATTCTGGACCCACTGCAGCTTCTCACGAGAGGGAAAGGCCCAAACATGGGGCGTTTTAATATTGATGATTTGGAAAGCAACTTAAGTTATCTGAATATTTTGCTGCCACTTTGTAAAGAAACAAGGTTGTTAGAAAAAGATTAGGAAAAAAAAAACCTGTCTTAACAAACTGAAAAATACATTGGTTTCTAAAGTGAAAGTAGTGCAGTTGCTGAGATTTATTTCACTGTTCTGGGTACATTTCAATATATCTTGTTAAAGAATTCTGTGGGGATCTTGCTTTTGATTGAGCAGGTATTAAGAGCTGACTATTATTGTGTACGAACAGCAAACATACTGTCTTTTTAAAGCTAATTGATATTTATACTCCTGAGGTAAATCGAGCATATCATGGGCCTGTGTTGAGCTCTTCGGTTCACACACCCGGTTCATATCAGATTACACTTCAGTCAGTTTGCAAACAGAGAGAAGACCAAAGAAAGCAGACGTATTTTGTTGTCATTGTCTCCCTATTAAAAAGCCAGATGAACACAACATATGGATGGTGACATATTTTTGTAAACAATTTGAAACAAGATTATTACAATTGTTTAATTATAAACAAACAAGAAACAATACCCATTTAAGGCTGGTAACACAAGCTAAGACAGATAAACAGCATCCAACTCCCATGCACTGATGATATTTCCTAAACTGGTAATGAAACATCTGCAAGTAGAGAAACAATCCCAGAAAACAACAGGAAACAAATTAAAATTACTACTTACCATTCCATATACATTAGTTAGTTGCATAGACATTCTCTCGTTAACCTTTTGAAATAAATTTCCCTGAAATGTCCTGACATACACAACAAGATTTTAGAAAGCACAAAGGAAGTCTAGAGGCAGCAGTAGATATATGACAGTCCTCCAAAACAGTTAAAACTGTTAAAAAAAACAGACAACACGGGGATTCTAGGAATGGTAATTCATTGTGATAAGCTACATTAACAGATTTCTGAAAGCCTGTCCAAATTTCTTTGGAATCTCATTTTATGCTGAACAAAATGAAGGTGGGGATTATTTTGAGTTTCTTTCCCATATTTCCTTTTACATCTGGGCTATATAATCTCTTGTCCAAATCCTTCTTTAACAGCCTGCTCATAACTTCCTAAAGTTCATTTCTAAACTCCCTTATAGTATAACAATAAAAAAACAACATGATTCCTCACCATATTATGAGTTTTTGCATATCTGCATGAATGGAGAAAGCATTCCCTCAATTGGTAGTTTCTAAAATGTGTTGGGATTATATTTCCATTTCCATTACAATCTTAATTTTTTGGGGGGTACAGGGACATTGTGAGAGACTGAAATGGAAGAATGATAATGTGGAACTACCCTATCAAATAAACACATGACTAATTGAAAAATAATGCAACCCTCCTCCTCCTCCTCTTCCTTCTGCCTGGTCACAACACTGGGTACAGGAATCAGCATTTGCTACATAGATTGTGCTGAGTTTTGGATTTAGACATATACAAATGTCTTCCCAAGGTACAAAATTATTCATATCTGCCATTCTAGCAAAGTCACTCAGCTAAAATCAAATATGACACAACCAATTACATCTTTTGAAAATCAGAGCTTTGATTCAAGGGTTATTAAGGGGAGGGCTCATATTTATTGTTTTAAATTACGGTCTTTTGCTTAGCAGAGATGCTCTAATGTCACAAGATATGAGATTGGAGAACTTTTGCATTGTCTTGTAACATCTTAAAAGCATCAGCATTTCTGCTCTGATTATGAAGAAATACACTTCAGCAGTATGATGGGAGACCTACTTTCTTGCATGTTTCAATCTCCTTGTTTGCTATTTGTTATGGAATGAGAAACATTTCCATTATTTAATATGGTATTAAGTTGCAGTTTGCCCCATTCATTTTTTTAAATGTATTCTACAGGTCTTTGCCGGAACTGCTGATTCTTTATAAATCATTGCATACAAATCAATAAAATGAAATCCAACAAATCAAGGCCCCCAACCTTATTTCATAACCTCCATTTTTACTGTTTCGTGTAAACTAAATTAAAGTCCCATATTAATTGAATCTCGTTGTCATTTGAGCAGCTGCATATAAACCATGCAGCTTCCATTCCTTCTTCAGCCCGGTACATAAAAAAGGACAATGTTCTGCCTGCATTGTAAAGTGGTTCTCAAAATCATTTCTGTTCACTGTTGCCTCTTAAAATAAATACGCTCCTGGTTTCTGTATATTGATTTACTGTTCTTAATTTATCAGTTTTCCAGCATATGTTGTTTGATCTGGTGCTTCACTAACTCAAAAGTCACAACATTAATGCAGCCAACGTCTTTGTGTGACCATGTGTTAGATCATGCATGGTCTCACTCTGATTTTTTTTACTAAATGCATTTGTATGGATGATACCTTGGTACAGGTAGTCCTCGACTTACAACAGTTCTTTTAGTGACTGTTCGAAGTGACAATGAAAAAACCTGACTTAGGACCATTTTTCATACCTATGACCGTTGCAACAGCCACATAGTCACGCAATCAAAATTCAGATGCTTGGCAACTGGCCTGCATTTATGATGGTTGCCTGGGTCATGTGATCACCTTTGGTGACCTCTGATAAAGTCAATGGGGAAGCCAGATTCACTTAACAACCATGTTATTAATTTAACAAGGGCAGAGATTCACTTAACAATCCTGGCAAGAAAGGTCATACAGTGAGGCAAAGCTCCCTT
>JANHFT010009846.1:2880-15066 GCA_032467955.1 Pseudoxenodon macrops
GAAGGCAGAGTGCTCCTGGGGCCGGGGAGGACAAAAACCTTTTTTTTCTTATTTACCTCTTTGAAATCTTGGTGCGTTCTATACACCAGCGCGTCTTATAGTCCGAAAAATACGGTAATTCCTATTCCGCATAATGCTTTTCTTGTCTCAAAAGTGAAGCAAATGTACAATATTGCAATAAAAGAACTTTTTTTTTAACATGACGTCTAAGATAATTTGTTGATAAATATTGCTGTATTCCTTGATATCTGGAAATGTTCCATAGTATATTAGAATTATTTCTCAATAAACATGCTTGAAATTGAAATGCAAATTAGGTTTAGTGTGGTTTTAGCACTTGTCACCTGCTAAGCTGCATTTCACAAGGAAAGGAATGTCCACTGAGAAACACAGAGAAATGTTGGTTTTACGTTGAAATCCATCAGCTTTTGATTCAGTAAAATAGAAAAACTCTAGTATCATATGTTCCTTTAGTTTGACTGACCTCTCCGAGGTCACAGTCTGTGGAACTTTCTTCTATATTATTTATTAACAATAAAGAATACCACTATAGCAAAGGAACAGATAAGGATTATTCAACATAAGAATTTCAGTTTTCAGAAAAAATTGGATGCATTTTTTTTTTGCATATATATTCCAGAAAATAGTTGGAATTCATCAGGAAATTTAAAGGTTTTAATAATAAACAGAAATCAAGATAAGTTATCACACTACATATGCTAAATGGTTCAGAAACCAAGAGTATTTAGTAGTGAGATAAAATTAAATTGTATTATGCTAAATTACAGCTTTGCTAATAGACATGAACTATAGGCCAGCTATCTCTCACCACTCCAGTGACTGTGTAGATATATACCAGAGGTCTATTTTCTGTGCATCTGAAGTGGCCTCTTACCCATTATAAAGCTTATGCAGTAATAGATGTGTTAGCCTTAACAAAATTACAACAATCACAGAGTAAAACTGTGGTAGGTAAAAACATTTGTCCACTAAAATTAGAAAATTGTGACTGTCTTAGGATGCTTTTCTATGAGCTGGAACTCAAGAAAAAGAATACTCAGATGCATCTGTTACACAGAGGGTGCGCAGCACACACAGTTATTCTCATTATTACTTGCTCAAGTAAAGAATGTAAAGATGTAAAGAGATTCAATGCCTGTGGGCCATCGCTAGGCAAGTAGACGAACAGATTTTGGAAACTAATTCTACACTTGATTATGACTTACTACATTGCTTCTGGAGCAACACCCTGAGTGATTAAAAATAAAACAGACATACATCTCAGTGGGTAATGGAGGGCTATAAAAGCTGTCATTTCAACCTCCTAATAGTTGCACCAGCATGCAATAAGCAGGAGAACAAAACTTCAATGCCAGAACAGGAGGGAAGTCTATGATATGATTACGGGTGTGTGTCCCTGGCAATTCTGCACACAGGCTTGTGTAAAAGACTCTTGCTGTCTAGCAAGGTGTCCAATTAAGATTATACTGTTTGGGGGACAGCAATTATGTGGTTTCCATTCCTTCCCACATAGCATTCAGCTGCACGCTGCGCTGAAGAAAAATGAGACATGTTTTAAACAATATTTCTTATACTATCAACAAGCTCTTTAATTACTGTGCTGTTTCTTTCCCAAAACTCCCAGTTCTGAAGCAAGCTGATGCAATGTACACAGATGCAATTTGCATAATATACAAGTTCTTTGTTTACTCTTATCAGTGGGGAACATTAGCAGTCCTGTATCAAGCCAGCTTGCTACAGTAATTAAATATTATAAAAACTGTCCTGTAAAACAGCAGCTGTTTTTCAATCTCTCTCATTTGTTTTATTCCAAGCTTCTTCAAATTTTCCAGGGTTCCACACAGTTATATTATACAGAAATTTCCTATACAAAAGCTAAATATTGCAAAGTGGAAAAAATAAAGCTGATAAACAAAAAAATTTAACAAAATAACAGAATGGGAAGGGACCTTGGAGGTCTTCTAGTCCAACCTCCTGCACAAGCAGGAAACCCTATACCATTCTGGACAAATGGCTGTCCAATCTCTTCTTAAAAACCTCCAGTGATGAAACGCACACAAATTCTGAAGGCAAGCCATTCCATTGGTTCACTGCTTTCATTATCAGGAGATTTATCCTTAGTTCTAGGTTGCTTCTTTCCTTGATTAGTTTCCATCCATTATTTCTTGCCTTGTTTTCTGGTGCTTTGGAAAATAGGTTGAAACACACACACACCTGTTCTTTGTGGCAGCCTCTCAAATATTGGAACACTGCTATCATGTCCCCCTTAGTCCTTCTTTTCATTAGACTAGACCTACCCAGTTTCTGCAACTTTTCTTTATAGCTTCCATCCCCCTAATCCTCTTTATTGCTCTTCTCTGCACTCTTTCCAGAGTCTCGACATCTTTTTTATTTTGTGGTGATCAAAACTGGATGCAATATTCCACGTGTGGCCTTACTAAGGCTTTATGAAGTGGTAGTAATATTTCACACGATCTTGATTCTATCCCTTTGTTAATGCAGCCTAGGACTGCTAGCTCATATTTAAGTGATTATCCACCAGCGCTCCCTCTCACACTTACTGCTACTCAACCAGGTTCCACCTATTCTATACCCGTACATTTGGTTTTTCTTTCCTAAGTGTAGAATCTTACTTTTCTCCCATTGAATTTCATTTTGTTATATGGGGCCCAATGTTCCAATCTGCAAAGATCCAGCTGGATCTTGAATTTATCTTCTGGGATACTATCTATTTCTGCCAGTTTAGTGTCATCTGAAAATTTGACGAGTTCCCCTTCTATCCCCTCATCTAGATCAGGGGTATCAAACTTGCATCATCATGGCATTATCACGTGAAGCAGCGTGAATTTTTCCACTTTGCTAAACCAGGCGTGGCCGTGGCCAGCAAGTGACGCATCTGCCCTGTGGGCCATGAGTTTGACACCCCTGATCTAGGCTGCTTGTGAAGATATTGAAGAGTACTGGGCCTAAAACAGAACTTTGGGGTACCCCACTACTTGCTTCCCTCCATGTAGATATAGTTCCATTAAGGACTCCAGGTTGAGTGCGGTGTCAAATCCTTCTGGTGGTGATGCTTATGAAACACAAACTGTTATGTTCACATCCAATGTTCTGTTCTCCTTCAGCAAATGAAAGGTCTCACACTTCCAGGGAATGGACTTTTTTAAAAAAATTCCTGAAAAATATAGAATCTTCCCAAAGCTCTAGCAACAATCTCAGTCAAGCAGGAAGCAAATGATCTGCTCAGCAGCTTGATATGTTTCTCTAAATATCTGTTCCCTGAAAAAAATGCCAGAGAGGTGGATGAGGTCAAGGGTGGGCTTAGTTGGTTTTCTTCACTCAAAGAGATCACAAGGTCATGATATAACCTTGTTATATTATTATTATTATAATAATAACAACATGTGAAAGACACTTATGCAATGAGGCTTGCAACTTTCTTATATTTTGACTCTATTTTCCAACTGCATTGCATTACTCCCCCTTGCTGTCTTCAAGACTGCTTCCAGATGGTTCCAGAACAGCTGCCTGACCAAAGCAAGACAAGAAACAATGGATGGAAGCTAATCAAAGAGACACCCAACCCAGAACTAAAAAGAAATTTTCTGACAGTGAGAACAATCAATCAGTTTAAGAGCTTGCCTTCCGAAGATGTGGATGCTCTATCGCTGGAGTTTTAAAGAAGACCCTGGACAGCCATCTGTCTGAAATGGTATAGGATCTCCTGCTTGAGCAGGGGGTTGGGCTAGAAGACCTCCAAGGTCCCTTCCAACTCTTGATATTCATGACAACAAATGATGCTACTCACAAATTGGGACAAAAAGGAAAGTCTTGTAGTGGTCATGCCTTAAGAAAACAAAAGTGATCTGCAATATTTGCAGCATATGTTTACCTCTTCCAGTTAACAGCTTAGCTTCTTGATGTTTAAAGAAAAACCAGAACGTGATTGGCCACGCTGCAGTTGATGAAAGAGGATGAAGCTTTTCAGATCAAAAGTTCCAACAGTTCCCAAACTTTACATGCAGTCCAGAAGGATACTGGGATTGTCAATGCTGAAGTCCACAAAGAAATCTAGATGGGAAAGCAGACTTGTGGTCCTCTCCCTCCAAGTTCCATCATAGATTATCATTCTGAATCACATCTGAATCACAGGTTACAGGCCAGGAAATGTAATTCAACAATATCTGGAGAAGTGAAAGTTACCTATTCCTCCCTTACAGCTCTGAAAACAAACATGCTTAAACATAAATGATTGGTGGAAGTCAAAGGCCAGGTAGAGGTGCAGAAAGGAGAGTAATCTCATCTACACTTGCTTTATTCTAAGCTAGTTATGAACGCATGCACTTACATGCTTGCAAATGTATAACTCTGCATCAGAGGCCCTGTGCACGCTTTGCGTTCACAGAATTTCCTGTCACTTCTCACTGCTATGGAAGGAGGAATGAATCTATATAAAAGGCAAAAGTTTTGTTTGGAGCACTTCCTACTTTCTTGACTGGAAGCCTCCATGTCTCCTTTGAAATGGTTGATTTCAGAAAGATGTTCCACTGGTACTGAAGCAGAATCAGATCCAATTCATACACATAAAGCTTAACATGTGAACTGGAATAACAGCTATTTTTCCTTTTAAATCTTCCTCAGAATTTTGCTAAGAATTCTAAATTCCCTGATTATAACATCTGGACAAAAGTGGGTACTTTTAAGGAAAGCTGAATGTGCATTTATGTCCTTTGATGTATCTTTTAGAACAATTTGCAAATGAACACTTCCCAGCAGTAGAAAGCTGAAAGAAAATGCTCGAGGCCAAAGCATTCGCTCCAGCCCCTCTAATAATCAGACAAAAAATGGCTCATCTACTCATTAATAGTTGGGTTGTTGTTTTTTGTTTAAAGGATCAAACTATCATCAGTAAAGCCATCTCATAAATTAGGTGTGGGAAAATCTCCTTTAGCCAAAAGATCCATGTTCAATACGGGAAGGAAAGTGGAAGTGATCAAACATACCAGGCCCCCACCCGAAGGCCAGCTTACCATTTTTATTCACTCATTTTCATGTATGTAATAGCTCCCAGTAGAGATAGCACAGCACACTATAAAACCAGCCCCTCCATTGGTTTGCTCTCACGAGTCTGTTTCGTGTTGGGCTCTATCGCTGGCTCAACCTTGAGGAATGTAGCATCTCTTGTTTTTTGCCTTTTTAGGACAAGTTGGCAGCCCAAAAAAAAGTTGAAAACAGTAGAAACATCAACATTGCAGCAAAAATATTTTCTGGACTTTGTCCTCTACTGTACCAAACAGATTTTTAAAAAAAGTATTAATTTTTTGGAAAAAATAAATCCTAACAAAAGTCTCAGAATAGTTTTGCTAATGAGCCAGATTCTAATCCAAAGGTCTTCAACTCCCAGAATTCCTCAGCCAGCATCTTATACTTCAGCATAAATCTGAAGTAAAGCCAACTATTTCTACTTTTCTGGGTGATTTATTTTTACAACATTATTATTTTTTCCTATCATTCTGAAAATTAAAGCTTGCCAGTATTGCAAGAGATTGCTCTAACTAACCAACCAAATTAACAGATCAGTTTACTTTTTAATTTGATGTATTTCTTACAAAGACCAATTTTTCCATATCTCCTGATTTTCTCTCTTTTCCCATCTCTTTTCAAATGTAAGCACGGTCGCAGTCTTCAAGATCTCTACTAACAGAACCAGGTAGTCCAAAAGCTGCATCCTTGATTATTTCTGTAGGCCTCTTCCTCCTCCAAGAGAAATCAGGGAGCTCAGCTCCAAAATTCAAAATAATATATACTTTCTGAGTATGGAAGCTTAGTGAAGATATCACCAAGTACAACTTTAAGCTCTTAAAGTGCAGGTTGTTTGGCTCTAGAAACTAACAAATAGTCTCAAAATCTTCCAAGACTTTTCTGATATAGAGTAATAAAGAGCACAGAGGAGGAGAAAGGGCTAACTACTTCTAATACTTCTAATAGTATAAAGGTAAGAAAAGTTAAATTGCTGCTGAAAAATCATTTACTACATTCTACAGATACACAGATCACAAAAGGTTCAGCTAACTTTTCTGCAGGCTAATTTCTCTAAAGCTGTAATATGGTTTGGAACTTCTGTATATCTGAACCGGGCCAAAGCATCCACTTAATCAAATTTCACCAGCAGCTATTGGTAACCACATTTATGCATTAATTGACCATAGATACAGATCTGTGTTGCTGAGCTGCAGCAGGCTGAATTCTTGTTGTCCCTAAAATGTGAACATGATGTCATCCTTCATCCAATCTCAAGCAGAGAAGCATCAATGAGAACATTCTCTCTGTCAAGGGTCTGGTTTGGCCACAAACACGGATGAAACAGGCAAAGAGCACAGAATTGGACTTAAACACCTGGAATGTGTCAGCAGCTAATAGCCCAATGCTCTAAGAAAGCCTCCACAAAACTTCACAAGTATGCAATGCCCTGCGCGTATGTCCTGTCCTAATGTCCCTTTTTATTCGTATCCTTTTCATGTATTCAAAATCCTGTTTATACTTTTTTATCTGTTATCTTATATATGCTTGACAAAATAGAAAAACAAATACATGACTGCCCTAAGAATATTTATACTAAAGAGAAGCACTGATAATTTAAAAGTCATATAACAGAACAGTATTCCTTCCAGGGCAGGGGGATCCTATTAACCCTTTTAGAAAGGAATAGAGATAATTTACAAAAACTAAAGTTAATGAACATTTAACCCAAAGAATTAATTCATAAGACAAACTTATCAGCTAACCATAGACTGTATTATAAATGCAAACCCCTCATAAGTAAACATTCTTAATTCCCATTAATCTTTATGCTCCAAATATAGGGGGGGGGGGGAATCTAGTATTTTATATCTTCAAAAGTAAGGTGAACTATTATGAGTTATTATTAAGGCATCGAGCATGTTTGGTGTAGTGGTTAAGGCACCAGGTTAGAGACTGGGAGACCATGAGTTCCAGTCCCACTGTGCATACAAAGCCAGCTGGGTGATGATGTTGGCTTAGTCTCAGTCTTAGCTCTAGGAAGGAAGCAATAGCAAATCTTTTCTGAAATGCTAAGAAAACTAAAAACGTAGAGATTTGTGCAGGTAGTCTTTAAGAATCAGATCTGATTGTAAAGGAGAAGAAAAATAGCATTGGATTCATGATTAGAAGCAAAGCCTTGTTTAAAATTCCACAATATCTTACTGTTGCCATTTTCCCCCCTCAAATGCTTGCAAGACTTTAATTAATGGCTTTCAATGTGTTATTGGCACTTAAATTATGTTTTTTAAACGGCCAAGATTTTATTTTTAAAGAAAACTAAACTTTATTAGATTTTTTAAAGTAGAAAGATAATAACTTAACAGATACTCATAAAATAGGGAAAAGAAATATATATATAGAAAAAGCAAAAGAACAAGGCTAAAAGTGAAGAAAAGAAAGAAAAAAGAAATAAGAAGCTATGACTTCTGATTTTCTTTTACAATACTTAAAAGTATACATTTAAATTGATCTCTTACTCTAAGGTTACAACATTAAGAAAAGCGCTGAATTCCTTGAATCTCCCAAAATCAAGTAGAGATCATGATCTCAAGTACGAGGTAAAAGTTTTATATGATTGTGAACTGGAGTTTAGATTAGCACACACTTGTTAACATTATAAAGAGGAAAGCAATAACACAGTGACAGTTGCAGAATACAATAATTAGAAATGAGCATATAATTTATACACAATTATTTCAGGCAAATCTTTATTCTGAACACAGTTCCCTGAGGCCAACTTTTTTTACAGCCGCTTTCATTTGGATAAATTGTTATTGGTTAGCCCTACAAACAGCAGAGAAATCAGTTGAAACTGAGAATGTAAAAAGTTCCAAAGATTTGTTAAACCTATATTATTACAGCCGAGAAAACACCTTTCTTACCCAACTCTAGTAAAAAAAGTACTTTTGTGTTTGCTCTTAATTGCAGTGTACAACATGATTTCATCACTGCATTTTTAAAACTACTTTTCCAGATTACAAATTATGTTGGCCAAGTTAATTTTCCAAGATCCGGCAGGCTTTGTTAAATGAAGCCAGGTAGCATTTTATATTTGTTCCATCAATAGGAGTTTTCCAACATGAACAAAATAACAACAGCTGCTCAGTGCTTAATGCTACCAAGATATTGCCACAGAGTCATAAAGTCACTGGTCAGTATTATTCCTTGTCCCCAACTTCAATAATTCCAAAACTTGGGTTTCTGTCCTTCCTAGCTGCCAAGAACTCTTGTACTCTTTTTTTAACGAATAAATATTTTAAGATCAAAACATTTGCAGACTAGCATACTGCAAAATGATGTCATGCACTCTGCCACTTTAATTCCAAAGGACTGCACTATGCTTCTTCTGAGCCCTAGAGACATTTTTTAAATATAAAAGTGATGAGTATTCTGCCCTGTGATAGGCTTTAGGGATTAGAAGCAGCAAAAGCATGATTATACAATCTAAGGTCTAATATCAGAAAAGAAAAGCGGTCATGAATTCAGTCAAGAAATCAAAGGAGAAACGGAGTTTCAGGCAAGTCTGGCTTCCCTTCAGATCGTATAAAAACCGAGCCCATTGCAGCAAAAAGGTGGTGTAACTGCTAAGGAGGATGCAGAGACAGGCAACCTCACAAACCTCCCGCTTCACCTGTACACTGCTGGCTGCAGCAGGAGCACTTTTTCAAACTCATTCCTATACAGGGATAGTGGTGATTCTTTAGCACCGTGATAGCGAACCTATGGCACGCGAACCTGTGGGCACATGTGCCGTCGCCAGCTGCTCTTCTGGTTTTCAGCTGGTCTTCGTGGGTGTTTTCCAGCCATTTTCCGGCCGTTTTCAGGCTATTTTGTGGCTGTTTTCAGGCCATTTCTGGGCTGAAAAAACAGCCCAAAAATGGCAGGAAAACGGCCACAAAATAGCCAGAAATCAGCCCAAAAATCAGCCAAAGAACAAGCATTTGTGTGCCACCCAGCTTGTCTTCAGGTTTCCAGTGTTCTGTTGCATGTGAAGACCTGCTGGCTGGCTGGCGTGCATGCGCATGCCAGAAACCCAAAGACGAGCTGGTTTTCAGGTTTCCGGAACTACGGTGTGCGCCCATTCACGCATACACGTTCAGTTTGGGCACTTGGTGCCGAAAAGGTTCACCATCACTGCTTTAGCAGATTCATTTTCTAAGATGCAGCTCCCTCTACACAAAGACCTCTATAGATTTCAGGCCAGCAGTTCTGGCGAAAGAAGTTCGGGGCTAACGGAGACAGGATTCAGCCCGAGTCCTGTCTGAAGATTTCATTCAGAGAGATCACCCGCCGTGTCCTTTCCCTCTGATGAATCTTCCTTCAGATGAGGAAGGATACTCAGTCTGAAGGATACTCAGCGATTCAAAACCAACAAAGCATAAGATGTAGTTGGTAGTGCATGCAGCCCTCAACTTACAAGAGTTTAATGACTGTTTGAAGTTACAACAGCACTGGAAAAGGTGACTTATGACCATTTTTCACACTTACGACTGTTGCAGCATCCCCGTGGTCAACTGATCAAAATTCAGGCACAAGAGCAACTGATTCATATTTATGACGGTTGCAGTGTCCCGGGGTCATGTGATCACCCTTTGAGACCTTCTGACAAGCAAAGTCAGGGGAGGGGAGCAAGATTCATTTTGCCGTCATGTGCCTGACGTTAACAAATGCACTTAACAGCCGTGGCAAGAAAGGTTGTAAAATGGGGCAAAACTCACTTAACAAATGTTTTGCTTAGCAATAGAAATTTGGGGCTCAATTGTGATTGTGAGCCACAAAAAGTATACCTATAGTAATAGATCACAGTGGTTAGAAGAATAGTAAAGAATAAACATTGCCCAGATCAGTTAATTTGTCCTGAGATGTTTCATGTGTAGGAATTTTATCCACATGAAATGAGCTGATTACTCACCCATCTGAATTCTGTATATTGCAAACAACTTTCTGTTTCTTTCCCTTTGTGAGCAAGGCTGCCAATGAGATTTTAAATATACAGCCGTAGCCAATCCATAGAATGGAAGGCTGAAGACTTTTAACCCCTTTCCCCAGGAGTTGTCCCTGTCCTAATAGTCCCTTTATTCGTAACCGTGTCTTGTATTCATAATCATATTTATACTTATATCTGTTATCTAATACATGCTTAAGTAAACAAACAAACAAACAAAAATAAATAAACAAATAAATAAACTGTTTTGAACAGTGAGGGGGTCAATGACTGAGACAGAACCAGGAGAAACGTTCAACAATACTTTATTTCTAACATTTCTTAGTTCTAAGAGGGTTGCCAGACGCGAATGCTAACAGTGCGTCGCTTAGGCTAACGGCAACAGCTGAGACGCGTTTGACAGCTCTTTATATACCCCACTGTCAAACGCGGAAACCAATCAGCTGCGAGTGTGGCGCCCCCTAGCTAAGTCGGACCGGAGTGAAGACTAAGAACACAACATAAACAAACAATCAAATAAATAAACAAACAAACAAACCTTAACACCTTGGCCCCCACCTCCTGATCTCTGAAGCAGCAGCTTGGAAGTTCTGACTACCTCCTAAGGAATCTTCCCGGCCATGCAGAGTCCAAGGCATGAGCCCCTCGGGAATAAATTAACCCCACTGCAGTCTCCCAAAAGAACAGTGCTTCCTCCTCCTGGATAGGTTGGAGCACCTCTGTCTTTTGTTACATGGAGGAGCCCATGCCCGAGAGAAGATGGGTACTGGCTGGGTCTGAGCCCGTCTACTATGAAGGATGGCAGGCTAGGAACGTTGGGCCTGAAGAGGCTTTTCCAATCATAGCAGGACATGGACTGAACCCAACTGCTTTTAATCAGATGCTGCAAAAGTTGCAAGGCTGTTCTGAAATTAAAGTATAGGCATAAGTAGAGCTAATCTGTAGACAAAGAGAATAAGAGAAGTTTGTTAAAAAGGTCACTTAACTGTTTACCACTCTGTAAGAGGATACGTAGCATTTGTTTTAAATTTCTAGATGCCAGATGTCACCTATTGCTTAAAATATAAAACACAAATTTATAACCTAATTGGGGGCCAGGAATTAATGCAACAGGACCTAATCATACATTCTCAAATGACAGGGGGGAAAATGTTTTCAAAATGTGCTTAAAGTGCAACAGTCAGCATATTTTATTTCTGAGAAACAGTGTTCCAGACTGTGGCTACCACAAAATAGAAAGCCTTCAGCACAATAACACATCTGTGATAGTCTCTATTAACGGCTTCAGCAACCAGGCAAATGTAAACGGAAGGCATTGAAACCCATCAGAATCTTAACACCAGATCTCAAGAGCAAGTTAGCTACGGCACATCCTTTAAAAATGAGATTATTTGGCTGCTGTCTCCTGCTTCTCTTCCACCACCATCACACTTTTATTATTATTATCATTATTGTTGCTGTCCTTGTTTTGTAGTTGTTGCTGCCACCACTTTCCTCAGGAAGAAAGATAGAAACGTAGCTTTTCTAACACGTGATAGAGAATTCAACATTCAAATACCTCAATAAAAATCACTTTATTTGAATCAAAATTGAATACAACTAGAAATAAATTCAGGTGATCCCTCTTACAAAGCTATTTCAGCACAAGAAAACTATCACGTTGAGCTGGTTGATCTGAAAGAATCCCTGCTCTTTTCCTTCC
The DNA here is from genome assembly GCA_032467955.1 of Pseudoxenodon macrops. Lineage (NCBI taxonomy): Eukaryota > Metazoa > Chordata > Lepidosauria > Squamata > Pseudoxenodontidae > Pseudoxenodon > Pseudoxenodon macrops. The sequence goes on from JANHFT010009846.1 coordinate 14,610, forward strand.
TAATTCTCTACAGAATTTACAACCAAGTCCCCACATCAAATTGTTCATTTTATCTGCCTTCATCTAGTAACCAAAGAAAACTAAGTTTCATGGAGGATTCTGGTTCACCAGATTGTCTCAAGAAGAATACTGCAATATTACCACCTGCCTAAAAAAAATCCTGTCTCCCCAGGATCCACTACTCACTACTTCTCTCTGGCCTCCTGCTTCCAGCAATTATTTCCTATCGCTCTCTCTTTTTGAGGGGTCCAGGTGCTTGTGTGTGTGTGTGTGTGTGTGTGTGTTCCTGGATATGCCAAATTGTTCTGCTACTGCTACTACCCTTTCATCTCAAGTTTCACCAATGTGTCTCCTCACACCACCTCCTGCTTCTTCTAGTCCTCGGGTTACAATGGCAACAGGGAACAGAATTTCTGTTGCTAAGTGATGCAGTTGTAAAACGTAACATCTCATGACT
>JANHFT010009847.1:0-19531 GCA_032467955.1 Pseudoxenodon macrops
AATTATGGAGGTGCAGATGACAGATTCAATAATTCCTCTGTAGAACTGTATCAGCAGCTCCTTGGGCAGCTTGATATATATATATGGCCTTAGAGTATTCAGTTGAATAAGTGAGAAGCTTCAGACTGAACAGAAAATGGCGAGAGCACTCTGGCCCTTTTCTTTTTTTCTCCCTGGTTTCCTTTCCTTGACATTATCTGGTACTTTAGTAGTTCAGTTAAGCAAAAGTATTGACCTCTTTCAGAATATCCAGTTCCATGCAGACGTTGGAGAGACTATGAAGCTAGTACTGTGAGCAGTTTGAACTCTTTTGTATATTTAGCTAAATTCCTGAACAGGGGAACAGTTGGATAGATGTTTAGGGAGAGAAAGGGAGAGAGAGAGAATGAGATTGTGGAGTGTCATACTCTGTGATTTTGTCCCTTATATCACCCCTGATTCCCACTGCTGTTCTATTTTTGGCAAAGATTGCATTAGCAGAGCTAATTCTTTGCATTGGTTTACTATAAGCAGACTGTGTAATTATTATACATTTTTTCCTATCAGTGGGACTTAGCTGCTTCAGAATTTTAAAAAAACAAAGAGACTGCCTTAATTAAGTTTCTATTTCTTTAGAATCAGTAGCTTTCTCACAGTCTTCTCTATCTCTACTTTCAAGCCTTTAGTCAGCTGTTTATAAGCCAAGTGCAAGTTTAACTTTTTTTTCTTTCTGCTTGTGTATTAAACAGACAATTTTTAAACAGACAAAAATAAACAATTGTGACTATTTATCTTCTCACGTATTATTGGCAAATGACGATAGCATATGCCATTTTCCACACAACTTTTTTTATTTAGAAAATAAACAATATTTCAAAGATAGGGTAGTATGGACAACTTTTTACAGAATAATATTTGGTGGCATAGTACCACATATATAATCTATTTATTAAATGTGACTTTGTCATAGATCCAAAGAATCTGTAAGACACAGTATTAAGTTATGTAATTGAACAGAATGAACTTGTTTCAAGCAATATATAGTATATAACAGTATATACTATACAGTATATATAGGCTTCAGGAAAAATATGAAACCAACACATAAATGGTATGTTTTAGTAGCACACAACTATATTGTTTCTACAAAAAAGCTTTGATAAAAACTGATCAAGTTTTTCAATTATAGTACAGTAATTCATAATTTTCACCATTATTCAAACTTGCAATTTGTTCTCCCTTTTCCCCCCAAATTCATGGCAAAACATCATTTTTCATCTAATGTGTTGCATTTTTATCCCTTCAAATTAGAACACAAATTAGCTATTCATTCTCAATATTTTGGAACTCATGTCAGAGGTACTACAAATATCTTGGTTTTGTTTGCTTCTGGCCAGAAGTTCATACCAAACAAAAAGATTGACATCTTCTCTTAGGCTCCACACTTTCAGACAAAGGGGAATTGAAGAGATTGTCTTCCTTTGCTCCAGGCTTAAGTATTCATTGTTTTAGACACTGCAAGGCTGTTGTGCAAAAGCTAAACAATACAATTATTATGGAAATGATAGATGCTCCAGCAGAGTATTCCTTAAAATCAAAATTCAGAAGTAGTTGCTAAGATATCAGACTAAGTTCTGCCAACCTCTGATGACATCAATAATGCTTTCCACCGATTGGATTTTTGATTACAATTGTCATTACAGTGATAATAAACTCTTAGTGACTTTCTAGATTTTTTCCCCATGACAATCTATTTCTCATCTGGTCCTTCAGCATTTCTAACTCTGCCCTCATCACCACTGTAACTGAGTCTATCCTTCTTTATACCGTTGTTCCTTCATTATTTTGTTCAGAGATCCTGTTTTATATCCATCAAACTATTTAAAGCAAACGAAGCATCGTGACTCTAGCTATTTCAAATTCTGTTTCACTGCAATGGGAGATATGAATAAAGACCGTTTTTCATGGAGACGGCATCTGTGAGCCTTTATTTGTATGTAATGCAAATGACCAAACTATGAATAAAACTAAATGGGAATGGTTCAGTAGTACAGCTATGCCAAGCTTTTTAAAAAGGTGCTTCGCAATGCACTGGAGTGTGAACAAAGCACTTAACTTCAGTGTGTGCAATCATTATTACAGCTGTGTTTTTCCAGTCAAGCTAGGTGACCATTCATCAGAGGTGGGTTCCTACCAGTTCGGACTAGTTCTACTGAGTAGGTAGTAGGCCGTTGGTGACGTCATGGATCCGGTTCTGGTCTGTGGGCGCCGCCATCTTTTTTTTAAATTTTTTCTTTGGAATTTTTTTTTCAGGTTTTCTTTCTTCTGCACATGCGCAGAAGCTGAGTTTCCGGCACTGTGCATGCGCCACCATCTTGTTTTTTGGCTTTTTTTTCTACTGCACATGCATGCACCCATGCGGCGCGGGAGGCAGCGAACCGGCTGCGACGTAAGTTAGAACCCACCCCTGCCATTCATATATATGCAAGGGGCAGTTGCAGTAGCCTTATAAAAGATCCTAATACATTAAGCAGCACTGATGGACAAAGCATCTAAAACAGGTTTCTATCCTTATCGTTGTCTCTCCTCCTCTCTGCACAGATGAAGATTGGGTTTAGAGCTTTTGAAAATGTTTAAGTCTCACGGTCGTTTCGTATCTGCAAATGTCTAGGACAGACCCTTTGCATAATGCTATCGGATTAGGCAAATGTAACATTCTGGGTCGAACTGTCCTTTAGGACTTTAGTTTATGAAAAATTACTTCCACCAAACTTCAGCTCTGCTTCGATGTTTTGTTTGCTTTTGGCACTTTCAAGTCACTGTTGATTCCTGGTAACCGCCTGGGCAAGTCCTTGCAGTTTTCTTGGCAAGATATTTGAAAGTACAATAGCTTGCCATTGCCTGCTTCCTAGGGTTGAGAGACAGCAACTGGTCAGCTGGCTTTACGTTTAAGACTAGGCTCAGAGTCTCATAGATTCTAGCTTGGTGTTTTAACCACTGTACCAAACTGACTGTTCATAGCATATTAGACCTATTTTGCTATATGTTGGCTAATGTTTTCAGTTGATGTAAGATATTGGTCTCAACCTTTAAGGGTCTAAATCAGCACCCACCAGGGGTGGGTGTTGTGGATCATTTTGCTGCCAGTTCGATCAGGGTTGCACCTCGTGCATGCAGCAATCAAAAATACTTCTGTGCATGTGCAGAAGCAAAATCCAAAATGGCAGCACCCACGGAGACACCGAAGACGTCATTGCCGAGTTACTACCAGTTCTAAAGAATCGACTAGAACCAGTAGGAACCCACTTCTGGCGCCCACCAACCTTTTGAGCACCGGGGACCAGTTTTGTGGAGAGAGAGTTTTTCCATGGACCAGGGAGGGCGTGGTTTCGTGTGCTGCCTGAGTCTTGTGGATGGGCTTCACTTATTTGCGCAGCCTGATTTCTGGCATGTCATGGACCAGTTTCTGTTCATGGATCAGGGGTTGGGGACCCTTGATCTAAACAACCTGGTACTGGAAGATACCTTTTCTGTACATTCCTCTGCATTGTTTGTGGAGTTTCTCAGTCATCAACGTCATACAGTATCTTTCCATCCACCCCATCATCACAACTGATGAAGCTTCTTAGATGAAAAATGAAATGTTTTGTTCTTCTTCCTTAAAGAAAAAAAATAGTCTTTGAAAAAGCACCTGTTCTTTGTTTCCTCCTTGCTATTTGCAACTGAAACATTTTGGTGGGTATTGTCAAATGAGACATAGCAGCCAATATCTAAAAATGGGGTATTTTTGCCAGTGATGTTCTCAGAGTTACTCAGACTGCAGATCTTTATTTTATTAGGCATCTGAGATGAAACAATTAACAATTAGAAGAGCCATGGTGGCGCAGTGGTTGGAATGCAGAACTGTATGCTAATTCTGTCAACTGTCAGCAGTTTGATTCTTACTGACTCAGCCTTCCATCCTTCTGAGGTCGATAAAATGAGAACCCGGATTGTTGGGGACAATATGCTGACTCTGTAAACCACTGAGAAAGAGCTGTAAAGCCCTGTGAAGCGGTATATAAGTCTAAGTGCTCCTGTTCTTGCTATTACTGTGTCTTGTGTTTCGACAGTGTTGTCTTGACTTATGGATCCTTTGTAATTCACCTCATTTGTGATTTATGTAGTGGTTTATTTGTTATTTTATGACTCTGAAGAGAGAACCAGTTTGTACTATGGTTAAGGCACCAGGCTAGAAACCAGGAGATTGTGAGTTTTATTCCCCCCTTAGGCATAAAAACTGGCTGGGTGACTTTGAGACATTCTCTCTCAGCCCAACACACGTCTAAGACAGTTGTGGAAACAATAGGAAAATAAAGAAGCATTAGGAATGTTTGCCGCCTTATGTTATTTATAAAAATAAAGATGAGATAACTATAAATAATCAATAAACTAAAGCTCTCTCTGGATAACAGGTTTGTTAAATATTTAAAAACAAAGCAACGAAACTCCAAAAATGCAATTAATGTTAAGTGGCATAATGTGCTTTAATATAAGCTACTAAAGTCAAGGGTAAAAAAAATCAGGATAGGAACTTTTAGAACTATTTCTGTAAAGGTCTTGTCCTGGTAGCAACTGCAGTTGGAAAGTGCACAAAGTTTTGGTCAAACTCAGTTTTCCCCTCTTCGTATATATCCCCAAAAGTATCCATCTCCTCTCTCTTCTCTCCCTCATACAACCCCACCACACATAACATCAAAAAGAGAAGATAGTTACCCCAAAAAAATGGACATATAATGTTCTTCCCTTCTCGTGATCCATGCAATATACAGTGAAATTGGATGCTTGTGCAGATTACATCTGCTTCTAGTTAAGCCTTCAGTTCAGCCCCCTCTGTGGAGACACTTGGGGTCACTGCAATTTGAAGTAGAGAAGTAGCAGCTCACAAGGAAAGTGTTAATCCCACACCTTCTGTTATGGCTTCTTCACTCTCATTACATTTAACTGAAGTGGCTTTTTTGGTGCAGATCATAGAGTAGAGCATGTTTGCAATGTGTCATTTGGTCAGAAATCTGTGGATGCCCTACGGCCAGAGGGATTGGTGGTTTTCTTGTTTGAAGACTGTGGGACCCACAGTTATACTTTCTCAGGAAAGTGGTTCCTTCTGTGGTTTTTGACAAGCAAAACATTTTCTTCTGCCATGGAATGTTTGTTTTCTAAATCTTGCATGGCTTAAAAGTAAATGGAATATAATTGCTGTGTTAAAAAGCTACTTGCAGAAAAGCTCTCGACCTGCTAGCCAAGTCTCTGCCTTTAAATTAAAATAGTATCAGTATATTAGGCTAAAACTGGACTCTGTCCAAAATATCACAGAACATCACGGATTAAATATTCTAGCACAGCTGTTATTTGTCCCAGTAGGTAGGGCTGAGGAGAAACAGACGCTACCACTGCAAGTATAGATTAACTGAGTTGGAAGGGACCTTGTAGATCATCTAGTCCCGCCCCGCCCCACCCCACTCAAGCAGGAGACCCTACACCATTTCTGACAAATGGCAGTCCAGTTTCTTCTTGAAAGTCTCAAGTGATGAAGCTCCCACAACCTCCGAAGGCAAGCTGTTCCACTGGTTGATCGTTCTCACTGTCAGAAAGTTTCTGTCAGAAAGTATGCAAAGCTATCCCTGGAAAAACATAACCCCTTTCCATGTGCTAAAAGCAGTGAGTGCGAGTGGTACCAGCTGAACAGATGAAATGATCAGTGGAATTGCTCTTTCCCAAGAGTCTTGCTAGGAAAGCTGGAGCTTACCTTAGGCCTACAAAGCATTCTGTGTTTTTCTCTTCTTCCTCTTTCTGTCTTAGCTTTACTTTTAGGTGAAATACACTTAGAACATTTCCATAAAACCTTTCTCAGTCAAGGGACCTGTGTAAAAATTAAGCTGTCTGCCTAGATTGAAGAACTGACTAAAACATTTCTGTGTAATAACAGCACCCATTTATGGGCATTTATGAGTGGGTGTTATGATCATGTCTACAGTCTGTTGCTTTATGGGAACCAATTTTTTTTCCCCTTTCATGCAAGAACAAGAGGTAAGCTGTAATTTGGCACATTATTTTCTGATGCAGCATTGACGTTACTTCCTCTAATAGTAAAACTTGTATATGAGTTTCGTCTAATTATTAACATATTGGGATGCTTATCTATAGTCATTTAAACTTCCTTTGAAGATTTTTATAAGTATAGGGGGAGAGATATAGCAATCCAGATGAAAGCAACTTTAAAAAAAAGAAAATATTGTAATATCTTGGCTATAGATAAGTGGGGCCTGAGCAAAAATGACTAAGCCTAGTGACCATCATTTTTCTATGTTTTTCTCTTTCTGATATTGGCTTCGTCCTTCCTTCCTTCCTTCCTTCCTACATTGTCACCAAAGATGCAGTTGGCAGGAAGGAGTTAACTCCACTTTTAGTTAGAAGGCCAGGCTTAAAGCTGCTTCTTCTCTTATGGAGGAAGTCTCTACTTAAGCATTGTTTCGCCCAGCTTCATCCCAAGGGTTAAGAACAGGGGGGGGGAGAGATGATATGGCGAAACAACTGAAGTCCTCCCTAGCAGCCAGTTTCTGGATAAGCAGGAAATTGCATCAGATAAACAATCAGGGAAGAAATAATACTGTAACAAAGGAGCCTCAAAGAAGAAACCACACCCAGCCAACACTTTTGTGAGTCAAGCTACTCCCGGTATATATAAATAGCCAGCAACTTCACTCTTTCGTGCACTGATGAGAGTTACCTAACACGCTCTGCTGATGTTACCTAGCATGGTAACGAAATGTCGGCAGAAAAACAACCAACGTCAGACAACCACACAGTATCAACAAAGCACAGTTGCCACCTATTTCTAATGTTGAACTGAAGATGCTATTTCTGGTCTTTTCAGAAATAATATAGGAATGGGCAGATACCAGGTGTGAACACACTCTTGTGTGAACTCACCCTTGCCAGGATGTTTCTTGCTGCTGAAGGTCAGTGTTAGCCCTGATATAACTATTCTTCCAAGAAATGAAGAAAAGAGTCTTGAAAGTAGTACAGGACATAACACAAAGCATTAGCATTAGATATCAGGGCTGAACTATTTCAGCCTTGACCACTAAAGCATTGGTCATTTGACCTTGTAAACAACCCTAACCATAATCCTAACCCTAAGAAAAACTCTTAGAAGTTCTGCTAGAATCCAAATCCTTAAAAATAATGTATTGGCAAACTTACCAGCAATGCTGAATGCATGGCTTCACTTATGATTTGGGGAGTCAAACCATTAGTGCTTCCCCTACTGATATTTGAATCGTAATCCCGAGCTAGAATTGTAGCAAAACTTTTTGGGGAAGAAGATATTTGGGGAACAGCAAAAGGGAATTCCTACTTTCAGCCACTAAGGAAGAGCAGATACATGATACAAAAGAAGGGTATTTATTCTTTGGTCTGCACCTTTTCATGCCACATTCTGAATCAATGCAATAATTTTAGAAAGCAGGAAATGAGAATTTAATTCTTTCTTTACAGACTAGTGCCCTTGGTATTCATCCATTGGGCAAAAATTTGGTAGATGCAGCAGCCGGTGCTTCATCAATTACCTGGCATCTCCTATTGTTACAAAGGAATACTTGACAGTCAAATCAAAGTAGCATTAGAAGACAAATTCATGAATGAATAGGTTTTTGGGAGGACGAAGTATAGAGAGTGCAAAATAGTCTACATGCAAATGTCAACCATCTGTATTTAAGATGTACTTATTGCTGGAGCTGTCCATATCAGGTTAGAAAGAGTTACAGCTTCAACTTTTGTCCAGTGAAAGAACCACTTTAACTGTTTTAAAAGCAAATTTTAATCTAGAAGACTTTTCAGATTTAAAGTGTAAAATATATTGAGCAACATTTTGAATGAATTACATTAGTTACGGTAATTTGATGGCATGAACCTTTAAAAGCTGGCAATAATAGAGACAATTCTATGCTTAAAGAGCAGATTATATATTAAATAATTCAAATTATAAACCTAATAATGTGATTTTAAATAAAAAATATTTATTTAAAAATCACATTATTAGGTTTATAATTTGAATAAATAAATAAATAATATTTATTTAAAAATCACATTTTTCATGTTTATAATTTGAATCTGTTAAATTTGTGTTGTCCCATGAGAAAAATTAGAGTTTAGTCAGATATCTTAAGTAGTTTGGAAACATCTACAATATAGTCTGGATGACACTAAACCATAACCTTACTGGTACCAGATGTGGGCTGAAAAATCTGGGCAATCACTACATGGTAGCCAAGAACTAGGATTTATAGGACAACTTTGCTGCCATTTTAGTGGCCATCCACATTTTTGCTGCTCAGATATGGTAGCTCAATATATATGTTTTATGGCTCTGGTTTTTTTAGCTTGTTATGTGAACTTAACCTCTGTTTTATAGAATAGAATAGAATAGAATAGAATTCTTTATTGACCAAGTGTGATTGGACGCACAAGGAATTTGTCTTTGGTGCATGTGTTCTCAGTATACATAAAAATACAAGATACATTATGGGTGTCAAACTTGCGGCATCATTTTTTCATCATGTGACGTATCACAACTTTTCCCCCTTTTCTAAAATGAAGGTGGGCATGGCCAGCACACGATGCATCCGGCCCAAGGACTGCCAGTTTGCCTTCCCAATTTATTGTATTGTATCAATGCAATCAATTATTGTCAGCTAAAATAAAATAACATAAAATAAAGCATGATATATCTTAGGGTATTTAATGAACTCAAGAATTGTCTGTGGCCAGGAAAATAAATGACTTGGAATGTGGGATATTTAATCCCATTTCATTAAATTGTCATTGTGCAATTAGATGCTGAAGCACTTGTCACCTACTTGGTGTCGTTGACCACCTGACTTGAAAAAATAGGCAACACTGCTGTCTTATGTCACATTATCCCCTCTGCTTCCTACGGTAATATGCGGAAAAGACGGTTGTGGATTTGCTATTGCAACATAGTGCATTTCCATAACCCTGCGTGCCAAGAGAGCCAATAATATAGGGCAAGGAGCCATATCAAGAGTTTGTGTTTCTACAGAAAAGAAGCACAATCACTTTTATTTGTCTTATCCTCAACATCTTTTCGAGCTAGAAATGTGGACTACTTGAGATATGCGTATATGCCACATGATATTTCTGTACTATGCATGCAGGGTGCTTAACTGCTTCTCCCTGTTTCCTCAATAATGGGATAGGTGTATGCAGGGATAGAATGGTTGCATTGAAAACAGTACTTTTGGAATAGGTCATTTAGGCCAACCTCCTGTTCAGTGCAGGGGTCAGTGCAGTGCAGCAGTGCAGGGTTCAGAATGGAATGGAATGGAATGGAATGGAATTCTTGATTGGCCAAGTGTGATTGGACACACAATGAAATTTGTCTTTGGTGCATGTGCTCTCAGTGTACATAAAAGAAAAGATACATTCGTCAATAATCATAAGGTACAACACTTTATGATAGTCATAGGGTACAAATAAGGAATCAAATCATATTAGGAAACAATCAATATAAATTGTAAGGATACAAGCAACAGAGTTACAGTCATGCAGTCATACAGAGGCACACTAGGCTCCACTTGAAGACTGGAGGAATACGAAGGAAATTAATTTCAGAAAACTAGCGGTCTTGTTTTCAATCTGCAATGAGATCTTCTATTAATTCTTTAACCCAGTTCAGTTAATCAATTCATATGTTCCATGCTAAAAATAAATGTTCAGGAATTTCCATTTTGTTTGTAATTTTCCTTTGAGAATTCAGACATTAAGAAATTTGATCTTTGTCTACGTATAACATGAATGTTAATATTACAGTTGTGCAGTCTTTGGACTCAAGAGAAAAGGGTGCTTTGGACTCACACAACACTTGTTGGCAACCTCTCAGAACAGCTGCATTTTTTCCTGCGATTGGGTAACTGCCCTCTACAGCTGTAAACCAATCCTGGGAAAATAAATGTTTGGTTTAAGGGTTGTTGACTTTTCCCCCCTCAAATCTAAAGCATAACACAGTCTAATTAATACCAACATTGTTGATAAAATAGCTTCAAATAGCATTGCAATGTGTCCTGTGTTATATTAAATAAGTAGAAAGTGCCTTATGAAAGGTATGACTTTGCAAGTATTACAATCCGTTACCAACAGACAATAAAGCTATTAACTTTCCCACAAATGTCTAAGAGCCTATGGGACAGAAATATCAAATCATCTACAGCAGTGGTCTCCAGCGGCACCAGGGACCGGGGAGAGAGAGGTTTTTCCAAGGACCAGAGGAGGTGTGGTTTTGCAGGCTGCCTGCATCCCGCTTCGCTTATTTGTGCCACCCAATTTCTGGCATGCTGTGGCCCAGTGCTGGTCCACAGACTGGGGTTGGGGACCCCTGATCTACAGTATGTAGAAATATTCATTAAAATTAAGTATCAAAATTTATATTTGGCTGAATTGGATGCCTCCTTTCAACATCTATGATGTCACTATTTCTGGTTTGAATTTAGTAAATCTTCTGGGATGAACTTACCAGAATTGATCTCCTAAGTAGATAATAAATGTTTGATCTGGCTACCTGAATTTCCAGAAAAGGACTATAATCAAGATGAGAACATTGAAAGATAATACAAACAAACATTTCCATAAACCGTCCAAGAAAGGGCAGTGTCAAAGGTGTCTATCATTAAGTCTTCCTGAATGATAAATAAATTCCTGGAAATTCTCAGCTTTGGGAAAGATTTGTTTGTTTGTTTGATGATGTCTCAACCAGCCTTCTGTGTTGTTTTTCTCCTAGACTTTTAGGTTCACAGACTGTACTAATTGGAGTTCAAGCATAACTTCAAGCTTTTCAAGAATGATGCTTGTTGTTTTTATTTGAGATGTTCTCAAAATATGTCTGTTATGAAATATTTTGTATGCATACTCGAAAGTCAGGAAGATAATTGTGGACAATCATTTTTTTCCCGTTCCATGATCTATAATTGGAACTGTACTACCTACAGCTCTCTACAAAATTCTGGGAAAGGATTCAGCAATTTTATCTCTCACCATCAATACATACCACACTTCAATTTCTGAAATGATGACAAATGACTTGAAATGTTGTGATGTATTGTTGGACTAAATAGCATTTCTTCCTGCAGAACCTAATTAAATTTGGCCTGCAACAGAAATACAATTACATATGGAAACCATTTCTCAAAAGCATCTATTTCTTAAATACTTGGAATAAGAAATGGAATATAACATTACTTGCCAGTGATATAACTCACCCCCTTGACTGCGTTCTTGTAGAATAAAACAAACTCTGGTTTACAACCCAAAAAATTATTAGTGGGTGCTTTAAAAGAAGAAAAAATATAAATATTTTGTCAGATTTCTCCATTTTCATTCTCTGCAAATACAGATACATAGGCACACATGAACACAATTAGTTCTCTATTTCTATGCAAGTCCAATTTCAGGAAATATGCATAAGAAGAAGAAAAGAGTAAACATGGAGAGATGATTTAAAATATATTTATTATTAGGCACTTCAGATGGCTGGCAAGGCTTCAGTTTATACACATAGCCATGCCTGCACCTACTGAGATTGTGAATAATGAAATTTTTCCCCTCGTGCACTCTATATGGACAACACATTCAGGAAATACCAGGTTGTGGAAAGATGGAAACATATCTTTAAATGTTTTAATTGGTAGATGAATTATGAGTTGAGATATATGAGTTGAGTTTTATTTTATTTATCTTCCCTTCCCTTCTAAATTATTTTCTGTTTCCTGATAGGTGTGTTTTCTAAACCTTCTATGAAGCCAGGCAAATAACATAGGAAAGTTTATTTTCATGCATATAATCTATATATTAATTTATATGAGATATCTAAATTGGACTTTTAATATGTACTAAATGTCTAAATGTGAATGAATTAAACATTATGCAGTGTCAGCTGATTTATGTTGTACTGATTATAGACTTTGTTACCTATTTTAGCTTGTTTAATAGTTATTTGATTAGTCATGTTATATATCTTCTCTTTATAACTATTTCTCATAATTAATAATATTTTAGAAAGCTGTAGCTTTCATGACATTTTAAATTCCCTGTTTATTTATTGTATTACATTTCTTTTCTCATTTTTATGTTTTATTTTGTATTTGTTTATTTTTTAAGTGTTCAATAAAGGAATAAAGAAAAGAATTTATTTCTATTTACACTGTTTAGCAAGTGTTCAGCGGTATCACACGATGGTATCAATCCAGGGGTTACTTTTCTCTTTTTAGATAGTGTACTAGGATTATAATTTGTTTTTTTTTAATTGACTCATGCTTGTAAACAAAAGAAAAATACCCACAGATTGACTCAGAAAGAAAGAAAATCAGACATTGCATCAAATAATTTTTTAAAAAAAATACTGTTTGTTTCATGACTTCATAGTGGGAAAGGTTATTGCCTGGATTCTGCCTTTTTTTTTACAGTAGAAAGTTGAATGAAAGTTTCTGTGAAGTGTGAAAACTTATTTAGGTTTATAAAAACTGTAAATGAAGACATACACAGCTCCCTAAAAATGCATAAAAATTGTGTTTTTGATCAACTAGAAATCAAGAACTGTACTCAACTTTTTGTGGAAAGAAATATCATAGCAAAAACAGGGAGTCTTGATGGTGTTATTTGTACATGAATATGGAATGAGAACTTAATACAAATCTTTAAAATACCAAGTATTATAATAACTGCTGCACATGAAGAATGCAGAATCATCCACCTTGTTACACTATCCTTGGTTGTCTGATTTAAACTGGACATGTGCACATACACAACAGAGAGGTGGTGTGTGTTTTGTGTAGGTGTATGTATTTTAACTTGATTTTGCCACTAGTACATATTTTATTTTGCTTGCCACCTTTCTTCTCTGATGTGAGTTAATATAATTACGGGGTTGCAATGGCTGATTGTAAGACATTCTATCTTTTTTTCAGTGTCAAAAAATACTTTTTTTCCCCTTTCCTTAAATCCTCATCTTTTCATAGAGGTTTCGGGAACAGAAGCAGAGATGGGTTCCTACCGGTTCTAACCAGTTCTATAGAACTGGTAGTAACTTGGCAATGATGTCACGGAGCCAGTCCCATCGGTGTCTCCGTGGGCGCCACCATCTTGGATTTTGCTTCTGTGCATGTGCAGAAGCTACTTTTTGCTTCTGCGCCTGCGCAGGACCTAGATTTTGATTGCTGCGTGTGCACGCACACGCAGCGTGACCCTGAGTGAACCAGCAGCAAAAATATCCGGAATCCACCCCTGAACAGAAGAAATGCATGCTTAATAATGCCACTGGTTTTTTTTCTGGTTTGTGAGAAAAGAATGTTGGGTTGAATTTCGTTATTGTATATTTCTGGAAAGTTTGTTAGTTATTTTTGTAGAGGGTTTGGGAATATTTTTCTTTATTAGTAATATATTGTCCTATAACATCACTAGAATTGTTAGCTTGAAGCAGCATAGATGTTTCAATAATAAATAAATACAAATATTATTTTTGTATATTTTCTTATATCTTGGTGCATAAATGTATTTGGTTATCAAGGAAATACTTTCTCCTGCTAAATAATGAACTGACGATTCTCTCTACTTTTTCATAGTGTCCAGTTTATGTAGCAGAAGCCAGTCAAGATCTTGTACAGCAGATAAAAGAAAAACTTGAAAACAGCCCGTGTAAAGAGCTGTTCTCACCCTGTGTAAAGTAAGTGCACTCTGGCATTCAAATATCATTTTCTTTTCTTGTTGATTTCCATAAGACTTTTTTTTGTAAATACGTTCTCAATAATAGGCTGTTCATTATAATTTAACATAATATGAAAAGCATTCCATGCACAGTCTCAGATAATTTTGAATGATTCATGTCCAGACCAAAAGTTAGGTTTTATCCAGAGGTGGGTTCCTACCAGTTCGGACCGGTTCTATAGAGTAGGTAGTAAGCTGTTGGTAGTGTCACAGAGGCACCATCACGAGGTGTGGCCATGCGGCGCGGGAAGCAGCGAACCGGCGGCGAGGTAAGTTAGAACCCATCCCTGGTTTTATCTGGATGTCAACTTGAGATATAGATAGTCGTCAACTTTGGACCACAATTAGAACCAGAATTTCCATTGCTAAGCAAGGAGTTGTTAAGTGAGTCCTGCCCAATTTTACAATCTTTTTTGCCATGGTTGTTAAGTGAATCATTGCAGTTGTTAAGTGAATCATGCAGTCATTAAGAGAATCCAGTTACCCCATTAACCTTGCTTGTCAGAAGCAGCTGAGAAGGTCACAAATGATGATCATGTGACCCAAGGATGCTGCATCCATTGTGACTACATGCTATTTACCAAGTCCCTGAATTTTGTTTATGTGAGGCTACAACAGTTGTAAGAGTGAGAACTGATCATAAGTCAGAAGAGGACAGAATAACATAGTTGACCTGGATCTTGGAGGTCTTCATTCCAATGCTCTGCTCAAGCAGGAAACCCTATACAATTTCAGACAAAATAGTTGTCCAATCTCTTGTTTAAAATTTCCAGTGAGGGAGTACCTATGACTTCTGGAAGCAAGTCTTTCACTTTTTTCCATGCTGCTATAACTTTGAATAGTCACTAAACAAATGGTTATAAGTCAAGGACTGCCTGTATGTATGTTCTAGTCAAAAGATATTCTAGGGTGGAATGTGACAGTAAAACAGGAAGTGCATAGTGAATGAAAGCAGGTAAAAGAAAGGAAGGTGAAGACAGGAAGAGGCTAGACAGGCCTGGAGATGCCAGGCCCTAAGACAGACATAGTAGTTGACCTGAAGGAAGGTCAACTGAATTGATTCCCTCCAGATTTTGTCTGAACTGTGAAACCATAACACCCAAGACAGTCAGGGTTTCTGTTCAGCTGAACTATGACTCAGTCAGTATATTTTGACTGAACTTCCAAGTCATAATGCACTTCTTTTATGCACATAATAAAACACATTTTCTGTTTTGTAGTCACTCGTTTTTAGTGTTTGTTTAAAAAAAATTAATTAGGTTGTGGGATCCACATAGACAAAGAAGCATGCAGATGTTTCAAAATGCCCTTCAAGTCTAAGAGACCTGAAATAGGAGGTCTATTTTTGTGGTGTCATCCTTTTGTCCAAAGAAAGGTTTACCGGTTTCGCAAAGTTAGGACTTTCTTTTTATTGTACCCTAGAGCTCCATGTGTAAATATTTGTATCTAGAAGAGCGGATGCTTTTGTGGTGCCATACTGTTTGCCAGGCCTTAAGAGAAAAAAATATCAAAAGAGAGAGATCATTAAAAGCACATTGTTTCCAGCAGATGTTTTACAGAGGTACTTGTGAAATTGAGAAGCTTTCATTCAGTAATTATACTTCTGTCTTTTAATCTTACTACTCTCGTTTTTCTCTTTGATGGAAAAGAGCTAAATAATTATTCATGGCCTTAGCAGCAATCTGATATTGGATTGTATTTTATATAATAATGTATATTAGGTGGATGGACAAAAATAGAATGGGATTAGATAAAAAAGAAATACATAAAATATTCGATAAAAAAGTAACACATTATTCCCAAATAAGAAAATTCTGTCAGATGAGAATGTAATTAAGAAAATACTAGAATGCGCAGAAATGGACAGACTAACGCTTATTATTAAGGATAAAGAAGAAACTGAATATTTTTTGACATTGGATGTATTCTATCAATGGTTAGACAATAGAAACAGAAGTTAGAAAGGAGGAGATATAAAAAGAAAAAAATATTAATCTGGAGAGAATTTGATAATGAAGGTGTGATGTATTATTGTAATTATATTATATACAGTTATATTATTAACATTATTGTGATGAATATAATGAAAATAACCATGTGGATTATGACTGTTCAAATAATTGTACCCAGATATTATTCCTAAAATATGCTCTTCTAATACTTTTGAGTTAGTAGATTTAAAACTAAGCATCCTGTCTGCAGAGAAAATGGGGTACTTATCTAGACCCGGGAGCAAGCTAATCAAATATTTCTTTCCTTTTCATCTGAAATAGGTCAGTTCATGAGTATCTAAGTGGAGAACCTTTTCAAGAATACTCAGACAGCATGTATTTTGACAGATTTCTCCAATGGAAATGTCTGGAAAGGTAAGTGGCATAACAGTGGATACAGTAAAACTTTTTTTAAATTAAAAGGCATAATTAAAAAGATAAAATCAATAAAGCAAAAAAGAAAATAAGAAGAAGAAAAATACAAAGTGCAGATATTTGAAAAAAATAAGAATATAATAAAGAAAAGGGAAAAGAAATGTATAAAGAAATGGTTTCTCCCATCATCACAATAAGTATAAACCATTTTAGATATTCATCATCTCCTAAAATACAACAAATTATCTCTTTTTCCCATATTACATCTCTTTATAAACAAATATTTAAAGTTTTATTATTCAATACTAGTGAACAAACGTAAAGTAAAACTTACCAGGAAAAGCTGGCAAAATAAATAAACATATTTTAACCTTGATGAAATAAGCCAACTTTATATTTTCTACTTTTAAAAATCTTGATTTTAGTCCTTTCAAATTATGTCCCAGAACTTGATTTCTTTTTGTTTTTTCTTTGTCCCTTCTCACAAAATTCTTCAAGGCTTTCACAAATCTCTTTCGTAAATCTAATATAGGAAATTTATCCAGGTTACTTTTTTAGTTTGTTATTTGTATATCCTTTTTCATTATTAAGATATTAGGTGGATCTTTTCTATGTCTAGTGTAGTACCGTTTTCCATATAATTCTTTTAACCTATCATTCTGTTAATATTTCTCAATCTTGTCAGGTAAAACTTATTGCTCTTTCGTAAAATGTTTTAAACACAATCTATCCATAGAGGCAGACACTCTTAAAATTAACTTCTAGATTCATTGTTCATAAATATCCTTCAATATGTCCAATGTTAAAATATTTGCTTCATTCTGTATTAGTAAGTCAAATTTAAACATTCCTCTCCTTTAATTGTAATTATTAGTTCCTTCTAGTTCCCTCTAATATCTAACCTTCAATATGTCATCATATTTTAAAGAGAATTGTAAGCAAAAGTGTTTTCTCACATGAAAGATTCGTATAATTAATTTCAAAACCTTATTTCAAATCCATCTGGACCCTTAACAACTTTCCAAAATCAAAGTTCTAATGACTCCTTTGCTGTTTATTCCAAAAGAAAACACAATTAAATCCTTAAACATGTGTTTAAAACATCTTTTGCTAAGAACTGAAGAAAATTTATCCAGTGCTGTAAAATATGTTGATTCCAAGGTTTCTAAATAAGAAAAAAGAAATTTCCTAAAATAATTAGAAAAGAAAATACGGGAGGGAACCCTGTGTCCTTTTGAAGGCACTGACTGTTGTTTGAGCAAAAAACTGGCTATTCCAGAGCTCTGAACCCTCTCAAGTCCATTGTCTGATTGTCTCCTCACAAGAACCATCTATTTTGGACCATTTGTGGGCAATTTCAAGTCTTGTCCTTGTTTGGAGAGGAATTAAAAGAGCCGGTCTATTCAGTGTCTCTTCATTGTATGGTGACTGTCACTTTCACTTTAACAGGGTTATTTTCAGTTTGCCATCTCTTCCCCAGAACTCTAGTGCAGTACAGCCTTCATGTACTATGGAACATGAAAAAGAATAGGCAGAAAATATTTTAGTACAATCTTTCCCAATTTGCTGTCTTCCAGATTAAATTTCTTAATTCATATTCAGACAGCTTAGTTGCCAGGCCAAATCAACAACTTGATCCAACATAATGAACAAAAGATGACTAAGGAAGATAGATAGATAGATAGATAGATAGATAGATAGATAGATAGATAGATAGATAGATAGATAGATAGATAGATAGATAGGAGATAGAGACATAACAAATAATATTTGTTTCAATTAATATCAAGCACAGGAAATCAGTAGCCAATGCAGTTGAAATGAATATAGGTTTATTGCATGTTAACACGCTCTACAAGAATCTGAATTACTAACAGTTAAAGCAAATTGGTAGTAGATAAGGGTCAATGGAATTCAAGGTTGGCTGGTCTTAGATCTCTTGTGGGCATGAAGGAACTTGAGATTGATGATGCACTTAACTCCCTCTCTCAAGCTTAGCCTGGACATCTCCTGGAGAGGAGTTGCCCTTCCTCCTTGACATATCCTATGGCCAGATGAGAAAAAAGGAATGCTTGGAGTGGTTGAAAAGCAGCCATTTCCACAGCAAAATTATCTTTAACAAAGAATTTGTGGATTGTGCAAAATGAAGAGTTATGAAATACTCACCCATATTTCACTTTTAGAAAAACAAGCAGTTAATTTGTTAAAAGGAGAGAGAAATAGGAGTGTTAAGGATGGTAGCTGCTTTAAAACTGAAGCTTAATAAAACGTATTAAAACATATTGTTTCCCTTTCCCAATTTTCCTTTATTATTTCAGACAACCAGTAACAAAAAACACATTTAGGCAATACAGGGTATTAGGAAAAGGTGGCTTTGGAGAGGTGAGTAAATCTTCTTTTACAAACTCTCTACTTGTAAGGGTAGCCAATTACTTTCTGCTGATAAATCAGATCTATTGAAGCATGAAATTGCATGATTTCGTTCTTGCTGTATAAGAGTTCTTAAACTTGATTCATTGGGTGTGTGAGAAAGGGATAGACATGGTTTTTTTCTCCACGTTTTGTAATGAATTACAGGTAGTTCTCAACTTATGACCACAATGGAGCTCAAAATTTATGTGAGAAATTTGTTAAACGTTTTATAACTTTTATTGCCACACTTGTTAAGTGAATCCCTGCAGTTGTTAAATTAGTAATGTGGTTTCTAAGTGAATCTGGTTTCCCCATTGACGCTGCTTGTCAGAATGTCGCAAAAGATGATCACATGACCCCTGGACACCACAACCCTCATTACTGTGAGTCAGTTGTCACGCATCCGAATGTAAATCAGGTGACCATGGAGATGCTGCAATGTTCATACGTGTGAAAAATGGTCGTAAGTCACTTTTTTCAGTGCCGTTGTAACTTAGCAGTCACTAAGCAAACTGTTGTAAGTCAAGAACTACCTGTGCTGATACTGTTTTTTTTGGATTCTGGTCTTAATTATTGGAAGTGAAGATGGAGTCTCTGTACTTAGTGACTATACAGTAGATGTAGTCACATTTTACCCTCCCAAGCTTTGGGTGGGTTCCCCAAAGATTTTTACCAAATTGATCATACAATATTATTAAATGCACTGATGATATTAACTGTGTTTCATTATAATCAATACTAAAAAGAGTCAAAAAGAGGGCCGTGAAAATATTTACTGACCCCTCATATCCTGGACATAGATTGTTTCAACTCCTACCCTCAAAACGATGCTATAGAGCACTGCAAACCAAGACAACCAGACACAAGAACAGTTTTTTCCCGAACGTCATCACTCTGCTAAACAAATAATTCCCTCACCACTGTCAAACTACTTGCTAAGACTGCATTACTGTTACTATTAG
>JANHFT010009848.1:928-12472 GCA_032467955.1 Pseudoxenodon macrops
CCTGGCACCAAACTCCCTAAACCCAAGATGTACAGCATGTCCCCGAGGGAGCTGGAAGAACTGAGAATATTCATTGAGAAAAACCTAGCAAGGGGTTTCATTGAGCGAGCCTGGCCAAAAACCACAACCCCAGTGTTATTTAGAGAGAGAAAAGGTGGCTAAAAACTTCTCTGTGTGGATTTTAGAAATCTAAATACAATCAGTGTGGAGAACATGTACCCCCTCCCCCTTATGAAAGATATGCTAGCACACCTCGCGAAAGGGGGGGGAAATTAAAGCTGGACTTAAGGAAGGCTTACTAACGAATCAGAATTAATAAAATTATTAATTAATTAATTAAGTTAATAATAAAATTAATAAAAGCTTCATTTTGAAATAGTTTCAAGAGTCTTCACTTTCTTAAGCTAGAGAGAGAGGAAATCCTTACAGTCATATTGGCACATCTGGGAAAACCTGAATCTGAAAACTTTCGGATATTCCCCACCCAAAATGATCTCCAAGTCCCTGCCCCAGCACCCACATGTCCGTCACATTGTCCAATCAATGCACCATCCCAACTGGTGATGCCTCCCAGTCACACCCATCCAAGAGTAGGGCAGAGTGGCCTTGACTCTCGGAGAAAGGAATGTTATTTTGACCATCTCTCCCTAGTTCCATACAATCTCCCTCCCAGTTTCCCACAGTATTAAATGTGGCAGGCCTGAAGATCCAATGCCAAAGATGGTTTCTAGGCCTGACATTATGCTTAAAAGATAGATACGTCAGAGAGGAGGAGAGGGAGGGAGCAATACAGTAAGTAGGGGGAAAAACAAAGACCTAACCGCTTGAATAAGCCTGTAGAGCAGGGGTGTCAAACTGGTGGCCCGCAGGCCGAATGCATCATGCGCAGGCCACGCACACCTAGCTCTGCAAAGGCAAAAGTCATGATATATCACACGATGTCACATGACACAATCAAGTTTGACACACATACTGTAGAGAAATTCAGATATTAACTCTAGCCCTGAAAAATTAAAAAGTTGAATCTAAATGGGATTCCAGGCAATAAAGAATTCTACAAAATGAGAGATATATAAGTGAACAGTACATATAGATGTAAAGTATCTTATATTCATATAAATATTGCAAGTTTCCAAATGTGTCTACAGTGGTATCATCTGTGCAGGACATATTTGCTTATTTTAATTAATAAATTGTCCATTAATGGCTTAAATATTTCATATTTAAAAATATACATTTCCAAGCAAGGTAATTCAAAACTATTTTAAAAGAATCCCCATGACATTATATTGCCTGTTAGGTCACCCATGAGGATTCAGTTGCTTTTGTGTCTCATTGGAATGACCTTAGTATAAAAACAATTTTTAATATAGATATATTTGCAGGGAAACATAATCAACTTCTTAATCCCTTGTTTGTCAACCAAAGAAGATACAATTTTATACAATTTAGTTCCTCAATAATATTTTGATAGATTGCATTTCTTAGATATTTGCTAAAATGTGGTGAAGTGTAAAAAAGCAGACAAGCTGCCTCTGCCTTAATTCATAAATAGGGCAGCTCCATCCCAAGATACCACTCATGCACTCTCCCTGATCCATGCAGCGCCTCTTGCATACCATCTAGCATCCCTGCACACCCTCTGACCCACAAGCACCTCTCATGCACCCCATGCACTCTCCCCATAAATGGGGGTTAGCCAATTTAGGTACCTTCAATAGCGAGAACAATTAACCAGTGGAATGGCTTGCCTTCAGAGGTTGTAGGTGCCCCATTACTAGAAGCTTTTAAGAAGAGACTGGACAGCCTGAAATCATATAGAGCAGTGGTGTCAACCTCAAGGCCTACGGGCCGGATCCAGCCTGCAGGGTGCTTAAATCCGGCCTGTGGGGCTAACCTGGAAATATCAAAGGACGGGCCCATGGTGCTGGAGGCCAGGATGGCTGAAAACAGGCTGCACGGGAGCCTCAGGAGGCCTCCATGCAGCCCGATTTTGGCTGGCAAAGTGCTATTGGAGAACGGGGAAGTCGAAAATGGGCTGCATGGGGGCCTCCATAGGCCTCCATGTGGCCCATTTTCAGCCGGCACAGTGCTGCAGGGGGCCATGGAGGGCAAAAATGAGGTACGGGGCCCCACATGGGGCCCCGTGTCCCATTTTGACCAGTAAAGTGCTGCAGGAGGCGTTTGTTCCATCTCCCACTGCTCTCCCCCCTCCAGCCCGCAGAGGAGAACTACAATGCTGAACTAGCCCTTGAAGAAATCCAATTTCAAACCCCTGATATAGGGTCTCCTGCTTGAGCAGGGGGGTTGAACTAGAAGACCTCCAAGGTCCCTTCCAATTCTTGTTATTCTTTTAAACTATTGCATTGTTTTGATAGTGGTTGAGGAGAGCTAAAGAGACTCCAGCAAAACAAATTAAAAATAAATGACTGAAATTATTTCAATTGAAATTGAAAAGAAGTGGATATTGTGTTTTAGAGATAGGGTATCAAAGAGTGGAATTGAACAAAGGGTTCAAGGGTCCATTTGGGAAACAATTGCACCACAGCATTTATGGCAGGGAAATGGAGAAGACCAAGGTCGGTTGCCAACCTTTTCACTAATTTGAGAGAGGCTTGGTTTCCGCCTTACTGGATTGGACTAATTGTGTAAGGTTGTGCCTGCAAAGGAACGTTCATTTTTCCTGCACGTTTATTTTTGTTGATTATTGTTGATTATGTTAATTTTTATTTTGCTTGTCTCGTGCCCCTTTCACACCAGTTAAACTCTGGAATCAGAAAAAACAAGGATTGATTTGAAAATAGCAAAGTTAGACTGCCGATGAAGTCTGAGGCTTCGTTTTGAGCAATTTTACAAAATCTCTTTCCCCCCAGTAAATTTAGCGGGAGGTGCAGGGGAGTGGGGGTGGTCGGAATACTGTACAGTACAGATGTAGCAGGAAGCAAGCAAGTTAACGAGAGCAACACAACCCACTCTTTCACAAGCCTCTGTCATCCAAAGGCGGTCACTCCTCCTATCGTGGCTTTGTAGCTCACTCAAAAATTTAGCCCTCCTCCACCCTCGCCTGCCTTAATTCATGTCCCACCAACTCCTGCTCTGAAGAGAAGAGATCCAGGAACTGCGCACCCCGCCCTTTCCCGAGGTGAGATTGATAGACCCACAGCGCCACCTGGTGGGTAACGGATAAGTGACTATGCTGCTCGGAGCTTTCCTTCAAGGAAAGACTCGAAGGAGAATTAAGAAGTAGGCTGTTACTTTCCATCTGAGAAGTTACAGTCTGGAGCTGAAGAAAGCGCCGCCACACCCAATTGGCTTCTTCCCTTCACTCAAAAACTGAGAAACAGAAAGAGATCCTTTCTCCCTGAAGATGCAGACCCTGTCTTGAAACCAAAGGATAACAATCTTCATTTTACCCTTTTTACTCTAAAAGTGTATTGATCTCAGTGTTTTGCAGGTAAGCTGACTACAACTTTGTATTCCTGCCCATTTTGTGATTTTATCTTAATAATTATCACAGGACAAGCAAGTTTAGAAACACTGTTGTTTATCAAGAGAATCAAATTTTATTTCGGCACAAACAGATAGGAACTTTTGCTGAACTTTTGCTTGGATGTTCAGTTATAGGGAGGCAAAGCTAATCCTCTTTGCTTTCACAAAGCCTTTTTTCTCAGCAGAAGTTCTTATCCCTGCAGGAAAATGACTTCAGAATACAGTTGTACTCTTCTTTTAGGCACCAAAGCTGGGGGGTGGGGGTGTAACATAGAGAGGTAACTAATCAGAATATGTATTGTTCATGGGGCCATATCAGCACAAATGATTATTTGGGTTATTTTTAAATACTTCTGGATTTTAAAAAACATATCTCTGGTTTAATTCTTCTTAAGAAACTAGAATATTTCGTCTGTACTATTTGTGAGGACTTTTCATCTTCTAATAATCTAGGAATATAGTTAGATGCTGCAATGATTTTAACTTTTAAAAGCTGGCTTTTCTTTAATCCTGCCATTCTAGATATATTGCTTTCACTGTGTCACAAAGGAAAGTGTGGAATTTATTGACTATTTTAAATTTCTGTCTTAATTCCAGATTTATGAGTTGTGCTCGACAACTCATTTGATTGACAAATTGAAATTTCTCTGTGTGTATGTATCTAGAACTTGATAGAACAATAATTTACTCATCAACAGTTTGTCCACCTGTTTTGTATCATTTGACACAAAAGTAGTAACATCTTTAGCAAATAACATGCTTGGTTCTTGGTTTTGCTGCTTCAGAGTTCAGACCTTGGTCTCTACTTTACAAAAGTCAGCCCAGCTGAGCCTTCTGCTTTGTGGAAGGACATTAATACAGGGAGGAAGAACATTCTGAGCAGTTACACATCAAGAATCTCTCTTCAGCTACTAGTTGAGAACATGTTTCTGTCCAAAAACAGTTCCTTTCACAAAGGTATCACCACAAGCAGCCATAGTGCCAGGAGAGACCCAGTCTGGTATGGTGCTTTAGAAAGGACTCTGGATTGGATTGGATTGGAAAATGTCTAGATTTACCACAGAACATGCTCTTCTTCTGCATAAGGCTACTCTGCTGAATGATCTGGAAGCTGTAAGGAAAGTTATATCCAAGTTTTTAGTTAAGATTGAATGTCATATGGTTCAAGAGAGCATTAGTACAACAACATGAAATATAGTGAGAAAATGCAAGCAAAACAATCGGAATAGAAGAGAAGAATGTTCTTAATAATAATGGTCAATGTTAGAGAAACTATTCAATATCTCCTTTTGTTAAGAAAAAAAAAATCAAGACCAGCTGTTAATATGAAAATTTAAAAATATAACTGCTCTGGGCACCTATGCTTGTTGTTACATACCGGTAATTACTATGCTTTTTGCTCTGCAGAGAAATGTAATCTACTATAGTATCCTGGGAAAGGTTGTTTGAAGTTCCACATATTTCTGAAATTTTGTGGGCCTCACTGTTAAACATAAAAGAGAGCTAACTGTTCTATACAAACTGTTTTCTATGTAAAGACACAATGCAATTTAGAGACCCAAACTACAGCTGGAATTCTTTGATTTGCAGGCCTGAAAATGCCTGATTTGTTTAATCGTAAATATAAGCACTTTAAACTGAAGAACTGAGAGTGTAGTGACTTTATTTAAATGGCTGCAGATCAAATCAGATTTGCAGGGGTAAAATATTACTTTCATTAACAGCTTATATTTCTCAGTTCTAAGGTTTATGAGACCCAAGTTATGGGGAGAAGCCACAGCTCAGTATGCAGCTCAGTATTTATTTCTGTTTGAAAAAGACTTCAGTTTTTGTCCATTGCCTTTTTTTAGTATCAAGGGTGGGAAAGAATTTTTATTTGTAATCTTGATTATTTTCCTTTCTTTTGAAACGTTGTCTCTGCAAAATATTCTTGATTATTGAGCTGTAGAAGAATGTATTTATAATGTGTGAATATATAGACCAAATCACAGTTTCTAGCATGTAAACACCAATTTATTTCCTCATTATTTTTCTTATGTAAAATACTTCAAGAACATTCAGTGCTTTTTAAAATCCAGATACAGATTTTAAAGTTATTTTTCCTTAAACGTAACTGTGTGGAAGCAAATCAAAATAAAAACAAAACCCAACCTGTGAAGCTCCTAATAGCTGATGAAATCAGAAAGATATTGCTGAGTACTGCACTTTTAGGCCTCCTGGAAAATACATGGTTCCACCTCCTCTATCGTGGGTATCCACTCCTCTTTTAGAACAGCCTTGGGGGGTTGTTCTTGAACAGGATGTGGCCTGGGCAGTGATGCAGGGGTTGGGTCACTGGAAGTTTCTGCTCACCTCCAGAGTTCATTGATGGTCTTGGGCAACTCTTGGGCTGATTCCTGATGAGGCTGCGACCACAAGGGGGTTGGGGAAATCCCCAGGGAGGGGAGATTGCTTGTATGATGGGATGCTCTTCTAAACAAATGTTATTCCTTCCATTGATGTACAAAGGGCATTGCTCTCTGGGGAGGGGAAGGAGTTTATTTAATACTACTCATGAAAATAAGCTCTGCATGCTGAGATGGTACACTCCGGAAACAATGCCAATGAGTATATTACAATGTCAGTGAAACAGGCCAGACTCTCTCACTGCCATGTAGAACTTTTGTGGAGGTATGTAAATGTAGATTCAATCATCCAGGCCAAAAGCATGTAAAAGGTCATTTTGAGTAAAGAAGTTATTTGGATGAGTAACAAAACATCTAAGTTTAATAAACTTTGGTTCAATTGCCATGATTTAACCTTTTACATGCTTTTGGCCTGAATTATTGAGTCTATATTTACATATTGCATTTGATTTTGGGAAGACCCCCTGCAAGAGTTAGTTCATTCCAATTAATCTCTGACTCTATGTCTAACCAAAAATTGTCATTTTGACTGAAGTTGCTTGGATGAGTAACAAAATATCTCAGTTTAATAAACTTTGGTCTAGTTGCCATGATTTAATCTTTTGTGTAGGTAATATGACCCAGATTGTTGGGAGCAACATGCTGACTCTGTAAACTGCTTAGAAAGTATGGTACAGCACTATGAAGTGCATATAAGTCTAAGTGCTATTGCTATTGTTTGTATACTGAGAATGTTGTGTCCTCCCACTTGCTTATTTGCATGAACCGCCGCTGGTTGGTTAAATTAGCGGCGGGAAAAGTAAATCACTGTCAGTGGCCGGATATTGCCTTCACCTGGAGCCATTAAAGGTAGCTGACTGTTCGCAATGCCTCATGTCTTCCTTACTCACGCGATCTAACACTGGCGACGAAGGTGGGATCCCAGTAGAAGACTGCAGGACGAAGGCATCTCGTGGCATCCTCGGCCATTTTGAAGCGACCAACCGCACCGGCCAACAATGGGATGGCGTCCAACTCCAATTCCCCCACCCCACCGGCCTACTTCGACACGGACGCAGAGGACTGGAGCTCCTACATGGGCCGATATCGCATGTACCTGGAGGCAAACAACTGCCATGATCTCCTGGACAGCAAAAACGAGCCCTGTTCCTGTCCCACTGCGGGCCAAGAGTTTACCAGATGGCCAAGATGATCATCTCTCCCACCAGCATGGAAGCCGTCTCATGGACTACACTCCAAAACAGCCTGGTTGACCACTATGCCTCGGCCCAAACCTCTTGTCTTCCTTACTCACGCGATCTAACAGTTAGACTAAGAGAGAGGGATTGGTCTGAGCATAGCTAATATTGAAATACAATTTAGGCTTTCCTGCTGCTAGTCGAATACTTTCGCTGCTGCACTCCATTGTTCTTGGGCTGAGAGGGAGGGAGTTTCTGTGTTGGAAAGGGAGACCAGAATGCGGGTCTTCTTACTTCTAGTCCAGTACCTTCACCACTCCAATAGAAGAGAGTAGCTGTAGCTCAGGGTTGAGCTGTGGGATCCCTGATGCTCTCTGAGCTTGGCTGTTTGTTTGTAGATGTTTCATTATCCAACTATTTGTCCTGTAATCTGCAACTCCTACACTGCAGAAGCATTTGGACCACACAACTTGACCAGGGTAAAGCAACAGATGCAATTTACATAGACTTCTGCAAAGCCTTTGATTCAGTGGTACAGGACAAACTACTTCTAAAACTAAAATCTTATGGCATTTCTGCTTCCCTGCATAAGTGGATAGCTGCATGCCTATCAAACAGGCAACAAATAGTCAAAATAGGGAACACCCTATCAAATCCTGTACCTGTTAACAGCAGTGTTCCCCAAGGCAGCATTTTAGGACCCACACTCTTTATACTTTACATAAATAACTTTTGCAATCATATTTGCAATTCTCTTCGCTGATGAGATAAAACTATTCATAACCACTGACAATGCTGCTACCCTACAAAAAGACCTTGACTATGTGTCAGAATGGTCAAACAATTGGCAACTTCAAATCTCAGCCAACAAATGCTATGTCTTACACATTGGCAAGAAAAATCAGAACACAAAATACAAGCTGGGGTGATAAGACCTCGTAGATGACCCTCACTCTCTCAAGGATCTTGGAGTACTCATTTCTAATGATCCAAGTGTCAGAGCCCACTGTAACAGCCTTGTCAAAAAGACATTAAGAGTTGTTAACCTAATATTGCATAGCTTCTTCTCAGATAATATTGAACTGCAAACTAGGGCATACAAAATTTTTGCTAGACTAATTCTTGAATACAGCTCATCTGTCTGGAACCTGCACTGCATATCGGACATTAATACCATTTATTTGTATCCATTTCATATATTCATAATCATGTTTATATTTATATCTGTTATCTTATACATGCTTGACAAAATAAATAAATAAATAAACTTGAGGGAGAGAGACAAAGAGAGGGGAGGAGGAGGGAATTCAATCTCCTCACATGGTTACTTTTCTTTCTGAAAATAGAAATTGAGGGAATATTAAAAAGATAAAATTAAAAGGATCACATTTTATTACCTTTGATAAACCTGATACTGATGAATAAATATTGTCAAAATATTATTGATATTTGTAATGGGTTGTATAATGTGTTGGGAAATTATTGTTGCTAATTTTCAGTTTAGTTTGCACTCAGCACTTCCTATCAATCCTTGTATCCAAATCAAAGCAAGCATACACATTACTCAGTTCAGCTAGCAAAAATATAGTTTAATTTTAAACACACACACACACACACAGAGGTGGGATTCTACAGGTTCTAACCGGTTGTCTAGAACTGGTTATTAACTTTCTCAGCAGTTCAGAGAACTAGTTGTTAGACGCAATCTCCTTTTGTTTTTCCACCTTACAGGAATAGTTTGTTCATTCTGTAGACATTTAGCTGAGAAGCAAAACCATATGCTTGCTTTTCCTGTCAACATTTCTACAAATAAACAAACAAACAAACAACTTTTTATTTTAGAAGGCTCCTCATTTGACAATACAAGTCTATTCTTTGGTAGATGAGTCACTATTCCATGAAGAAAGAAGATGGGAGTCATTATGTTGCCTATTTATATTTGCCTGGATTTTGAAAATTGGCTCCATATAGCTTTTTCATGCTCTGTAACCTATAATATTTTCTTAATGAAGGATATAGTTTGTATCTGTTGCTCTTTTTTTTCAGCCCCTTAATAATATTTCCCTTTCAGTCAGGGCTACAGAGATTGTTTCCCATAATTATAAACCAGAATTACACAAATCTGCCTGTTCATTGCTTTTGATTTGAATTACCTAATACTGTATATAAAAAATAGTTTTTTATTGTGGCATTTGTCTTAAGTAGAATTCTAACTAGCTTGCAGGACCTCAAAACAAAACCTCTTTCCGTTCCCAATGTTCTATCTATCATTTTGGGATATGAAATAGAATTTGGTCGAAGATAATGCAATAGAAACGAAGAGAACAAAAGATGACAAAGGGAGATAGTTATCAATGGTTTTACTATTTAAAGTTATCAGAAAGATTCAAAATAGAAAAATTATTCCTGGTACTGAATATTGTAAGAATGATTTTGAAGTGGAATTGTGTACAAAAGATGAATATGTGTGCTGAAATGTATAAGCCTTTATTGAAATCTCAAACAAAAGAAGGTGAAATAATGTATAAAAGTGAATTTAAAATGTTGGTTATAATATATAGATGGAATAATGGGAAAATAAGTACTTAAAAGGATTTAAATTTGCACAATGTTATAATCTTAAAGAAAAAATTTATAAAATGATGTACCATTGACATATGATACCAGGAAATTATCTTAAATGTATACAGATATTTCAAATCTATTTTGAAAATATGCACAAAAGAAGAAAGGTCATTTTATTATACTTGGTGAACTATTTTGGGTTCACAACAGTCATGGAATGTTGTTTTTATATATGATAACTTCAACAACACTACTGTATGCATGAAGTTGGAATACCTACAATAGAGGAATGGTTGGTGAAGATAATGACACTTGCTAGGATGTTCAAGTTGATTAGTATTGATTAGAGAAAAGACAAAATCTACATTTGTTGCTGAAGCTTTATGACTTTATATTTCAAACAGAAAAAAATGTATTTATGATTTACAATCTCTGACAATTAGATAGAGTAGATGATAGAAAGAAGATAGTTATGATGTAACTTTAGAAAAAGAGGTAAATCTATCATTGTAATTATCTGTTGTAAAGAAGATCAGAAGCCAGTAAATTTATTTTTCTTTTTTTATATTTTTCTTCTACTTTTTTTTCTTTTTATGTTTTAGTGTACTTTTTTACTGAACAGAATAACTGAATTGGAAGGGACCTTGTAAGTCTTCTAGTCCGACTTCAGCAACAGAGTGGTCAATGCCTGGAATGCCCTACCTGACTCCGTTGTTACTGCCAAATCCCCACAGCTTCGACCTTAAAATGTCTACCGTGAACCTCACCCCATTCCTAAGAAGTCCCTAAAGGGGGCGTGCATAACTGCACCAGCGTTTTTGCTGTCCCCATTTATCTGCATGTACTTCCTTTGTTTATGTTTATGTTCATATTTTAACCTGTTATAAAAATTAACTCCCTGCTCAAACAGAAAACCCTGTACATTTCAGAAAAATAGTTATCCAATTATTTCTTTTTTTTAAACTCCTTTTCTTTTCCCTTTTTATTCTCTTTTAGCTTGTATTTTTACTCATGTTTTTAAAACTGTTCATAAACTAACAACTGTCATAAATTAATTATGAATTGTGTGAAGAAATTATTTATTTAGTCCATTTTAAATCATTTTCCAATTAGCTTTATAAGATTTTATTAGATCAAATCCTCTCAGTGACCATTTCAGTAATTAGATATCACATATTATTTATATACTAGAATGTAGACTTAGTAGTTAAATTTGCATGTTTTACTTTTGTCTCCTTTTAATATTGTAATCTATGCTGTACAATTTGTATCACTTTTGGCAATTTTGCAGAAATCAGACTTCAATTTTTCAGAAAACAGTACAAAAATGTACTAAACAAACAAATAAATAAGCTTTTCCCACAATGAATCTAGGAATCCAAGAAATTACTGTTTTTCCTTCAGTATATGTTTGTAAAAATGATTTTTCCGTACTTACCATAGCTAACACTAAATATCAGCATAACCTAAATATTACTGATTGATTGCTTTGTATTTATATGACACACAAGTACCTCTGGCCAGCTGATTCTGTTAACAAACCTAAATCCAAATTCTGATGAAATAGATTGTCATACAGAAGCACATGTGTGCCATTAGTTTTAGTATCTATACTAAATACGAGGTAACTAAAATATTGTTAAAATGTTTCTATATTCTCTTTTATTTATTATTTTAAAAAAGAACAGTTATGGGTAGGTACATTTGTGCACATATATTGTTGTTGTTGTTAGTTGGGAAGTCATATCCGACCTATCGCAACCCCATGGACAATGTTCCTCCAGGTCTTCCTGTTCTCTATCATCTTCTGGTGTCCATTTAAGCTCACATCTACTGCTTCAGTGACTCCATCCAGCCACCTCGTTCTCTGTCTTCCCCTTCTTCTTTTGCCCTCAATCTTTCCCAGC
>JANHFT010009848.1:17764-29240 GCA_032467955.1 Pseudoxenodon macrops
CACCAAAGGTGGTCCCTATTTTTCTACTTGCATTTTTACATGCTTTCAAACTGCTAGGTTGGCAGAAGTTGGGACAAATAACGGGAGCTCACTCCATTACACGACACTAGGGATTCGAACTGCCGACCTTTCTGATCGACAAGATGAGTGTCTTAGCCACTGAGCCACTGCATCCCTGTATATATTACTATAAACATGTACAAACTTAAAATAATGTAAATAATATAATCAATTTATACCTAACACAATGTATAAATATCCTTATTTTGATACAACCAATTATGTCTATCATGGGAACAATACAAATCAAGCAAAAGCACCTGATAGGATTTAAGCATAGACACATAAGGTTAGAAGGAACTCTGGACGTTTTCTAGTCCAACCTCCTACCCAGGGCAAGAATCCTCAAACCATCCCAGAAAATTAGCTGTCCAACTCTAGTTTGATAACACCAGGTGATGGTGCATCTGCAGTTCTAAACGTCAGGCTACTCCACTCCTCAATAGCTCTCACTGGCAGGAAATTCCTCTTTATTTCAAGTTTGGATCTCTCTCTGTAAAGTTTATATCCTTTGATCCTTAGATGTTGCAAAGAACAAATCTACCAACTTTTCCCTATGAGAGCCCTTCAGCTATTGAAACACTGTTATTATGCATTTCTTAGTCTTCTCTTATTTAGGCTAACATAGTTCTTCTAAATTCTTCATAAATTTAGCCTCTAAGCCTCTCACCACCTTTCTTGCTGTTCTCTGCACTCTTTCCACATCCTCAGCCACTTTCTTGCATGATGTTGACCAAAACTGGACATAGTACTCCAAAAGTTGAAGAGCACTTGGCCTAGGACAGAATGCTAAATTATTCCCCTGCATTCCTCCCTCCCCTGTAGAAATAGACCCATTAAGGACTAGGAGTTGAAGAGAGTTGCTCAACCAATTGCAAAACCATCTAGTAGTGGGACCATCCTTGTGACATTGTTCATTTTATCAAGTAGGAATTTGTGGTCAACATTAAGTAAGTGCCTTACTTAAAATTTAAGTACAGTATATTATACTAACCCTAACCCATAGCATTCCCAATTATCATAGTGCTGCAGTGCGTTTCCTGGGCATCTTGGCTATTTGTTTGGCATTTTATCTATAGTTTCTGCCTGATGGGTTGGCCTGTCCCAGTATTGTAGTTTTACCCCCCCCCCCCTTAATATTAACTCAGGTGCTTTCAGAAGGATTTTTACCTTGGTATCATAAATTTCCATATAGATATAGTAATTCTATGAATAATGTGACTTCTCTCTTCCCTTTTGTTGGGTCTGCTTCTTTTGAACAAATCATATAACCTTCCATTCCTAAGTCCCATCCCACCAAGAGTAAGTAATACTAGCAATGTCATATTTGCCCCCTGCTCTGTACTAGGATTTTAATTTCTCCCTGTTTGTTCCCATGCTCTGTACACTGCTGTACAGGCATCTGAGCCCTTTAGTATTGCCGTGCATAGTCTGCCACAGAAGAAAAGTCCAGGATCAAATCTTGGACTTTTCCCACAAAATTATGTCGTCTTTATATTTTGTATCATTTTCTCTGCTTCTAAAATCCACAGTTTTGAAAGCATTAGGATTTCCATGTCAAAGGCAAAATGAAAAATCTGAAGCCTAAGGTTTGATCACAAGTAGGATCAAGCAGAAAAAAACAAAGTTAAGCAGAATACCGGTCATTATTGCTAAAATAGCCCTACTCCATCTGTTGTGTTTGATCATTCAAGAATTCTCACAAGCCATAAAATCTGCATATCTTCCTTAAAATGGGATGAGAAAAATCTATGTTTGCATGGAGTACGTTGCTTAACCAGACAGATTCCAAAAAAAGAGCTATGCTGGTTTCTTTTTCTAGTTTTATAATTTTATTTTATTTTTTTTCATTCCCTAACAGAAACATGATGCCTTTGCAAAGGTAAGTGTACAAGTTGTGTCCATACAACAATATTATGAATAGGAACTTTTGGAAACCATATACAGCTACAGGTTTCGAATCGCTGCCAACTGTGCATTCTATTTAAAAGAAGACCCCTTCTGATGCAGTGAGACTTCTTTCTCAGAAAATAAATTCTGGGCTGAGTTGCAGTGTCATAGAAGTCTATCCAGTCCAGCTTAATTCTTTTATGTATTTGTCTTCAGAAATATTAACAAAGGGATAGAGTACAAATATGCAGAAATTGAATTATTTTTCCTATTGCAAAATCTTTAGAAAAGGATGTACAATTCACATATCCAGAAGGCGACCCACAAGTGCATGATATCAGATTAGACAGCCTTCCTTCAAGAAATATTATAAAAGGGGTGCAGAAAAAAAATGCTTTTAGTGGGATTATTTAATTCCACTTTAATTCCACTAAATTCCACTGATTAAATATGGTGGTCCTCCTTTTAAATATAACTGTGCCCCACAGCTCCAAGATATCCTGTTAGAAGAGGAACAGAAACCATAGCATTCATTATCAAATCTTCATTTATATTTTCTTTTTCTTTTAGTGCTATAAAATGAGCTGCCTTGAAATTCAAGGTCTGCGTGGTCCAAAGGGATTTCAAGGACAAAAGGTAAAAATATAAGGGCAAAAGGGACAATACATATTTAAGAAGAAAGAACAGATTGTGTATTATAACTCATAAGGATTTCAACAGAAATCCCACATGAATGGCTTAAAAATACCAAAGATAAAATTTCAAGTGTGTGACTGTCATGTATCCATGGGTTGTAGCTTTGGGGAAATGAAGTGAGGAAGTGGTGTAATGTTTCAGTCTATACCAGTAATTGTGAACCTTTTTCTTCTTGTGTGCCAAAAATGGCAGCGCACACTACCGCACATGCACATGCCAGCACACAACCCCCCCAGATGCACACTGCACTGTGCATGCGTGCATTCCCCCATGCACCCGCCATTGGGTCATTTTTCATCCTCCGGAGGTTTCAGGAGGCTTCAGGAGGCTTCAGGGACTTCCAGTTTGCCCATTGGGCTGTTCACCTTCCACAGGCTTTAGGGAAGCCTACTGAAGCCTCCGGAGGGGAAAAAATGGTCCTATGGGAAAACTGGAAGTCTGTTCCTGAACTTCTGGTTTGCCCATTGGGCTGTTTTTCACCCTCTGAAGGCTTCCCTGAAAGCCTCCAGAGGGCGAAAATGGCTGAAAATCAAGCCTGAAAATCACACTGGAGCTGACAGAGATTTCAGAGATTCCCCATGAAATCTAATAATCTAATTATTTCCTTTATTTTACTTTTAGGGTGCAAAAGGGAACATGGGAATTCCAGGCTTTATTGGGCAAAAAGGACGACAAGTAAGTAACTGGAAAAAGGGAGAATTCTAATAAATAATATACAATTAGTGTTTCTTTGAACATAGAGTACACAAGATCATATTGAATCAGACTCTCAACTACACGGCAGTTTTAGGATGGCATTTAATTCTAAAATTAGCCTGTGATACTCAAATCAGTATCTGAATTCCTTTGAGAATGTTTAGACAGTATATTATTTTGGTCATAGGAATTTGAACTTGCTTTAATGAGAATTTATTTATTTATATAATCTGTGTACATTCATTTATCATACTGCTCTAGTCCCCTAATTCATAAAGAAAATCAAAAGCTTCCATTTAATTTTTCTTTTAGATCATGATACAGA
Source organism: Pseudoxenodon macrops (assembly GCA_032467955.1). Classification (NCBI taxonomy): domain Eukaryota; kingdom Metazoa; phylum Chordata; class Lepidosauria; order Squamata; family Pseudoxenodontidae; genus Pseudoxenodon; species Pseudoxenodon macrops. The sequence goes on from JANHFT010009848.1 coordinate 21,432, forward strand.
TTATCTCTTTCCTTTTTTCCCCTTTAATAATAGACGTTTAAGTGGAATACATCAGATTTCTAAATACAGATTAGATCCTCATTAGGGGTCAAAGAATTAAAACCCATTTTAACCTGGTGAGGGCACTTTCCAGATTAGGATTCCCTATACCTAAATACGCACTTTAAATAAGATTCATATCATTGTCGTTGAAGATCTTGCTGTGAATGTTCTATGCTGAGAGTGGCTGATGGGGAAGAGAGAACATCCTCAACCCTCCTCTTGGCTTTTAGTCTCTATTTAATCCTGTTGATTTTATTTTTTTTATATTTTCTGTTTATTGTTTTGTAAATCTCCCAGAATCAGTTCAACAGTGAGATAGGCATGTTATTATATCAATGTCAGTCTATAGTCTATGTGTTCTTAATAGAACATTTCCACTCAATGCAAAAATATGCCTGTCCAATATGGGGCAATATTAGTATTCATACTGAAGATGTGTGTCTTTATTTATATACCATGTTTCCCCAAAATAAGACAGGGTCTTATTTTCTTTTGAACCCCGGAATATGGCCTTGGCCTTATTATCGGGGGGGCTTATTATTTTGGGGGTACAGGAGGCGGCGAGTGTGGGACTGGATGTCCCGTCACAGCCACCTCCCCTCTCTGTTTATTGGCCAAGCGGCCCAACACCACACCGCCCCAATGGCAGCAGCCTGGCTGCTTCACTTCCCCGCTGTTTTTACCGAGGGGTGGCAGATGGGGCGCTCTTGCTTTCCTGCCGCCTTGTGCCACATACCTTGCCAGTAAGGCTAATGTCTCTTTTTCCCTCTCTAGCTGTCGAGTCCCCCTCCCGCCCTCGCTGCCCCTGGGACGAGCCCGCTTGGGGGCAACAGAGGCAGCTACTCCCTCGCCTGGTGGCCACCTTCAGCATGCTTGGAGGAGGGGGTCCCAGGTGTCCATGTCAGTAATGCCCAGCGGTGCAGTGTGGCAATTGGCGGGAAAGCCCTGCTACAGAGCCTGCTGAAAGAGTTGCCCGCCAGGCAGCTGGAAGGTCCTTTCTGCGTCTCTCTGCGTTGCACTGGGGTGGGCTCTCCCCCTCCCATCACGGCAGCTACGGAGCCTCGATCCCTGCCTCACCTCCTTGCAGGCAGGAGCCGAGCGAGTCCGGTAAGGTGTGCACAACGAAGCGGCACAGGGAGTTGGTAAAACTGCCTGTGCCCACCCGCCCACCTCTCGCTTGTGCAAGCAGAAGGAGCCTTCCAGCTGCCTGCCCCAGGATTTGCCTCCCTGCACTTCTGCCTCGGCAGGCGACTCTTTTGGCCGGCTCTGTATCGGGGCTCTCCTGCTGCTGATTGCTGCACCGCGCCACTGGGCATTACTGACACAGAAAGCAAACATCCCGCTGAGTTGCTGCTGCTGTTGCCTTCCTCCCAAAGAAAGGGGAACAAATGGGACTCCCCTTCCACCCACTGAGGGCCGCCACCAGGCAACGGAGTGGCTGCCTCTGTTGCTCCCGAGTGGACTCAGCCCGGGGGCGGCGGAGGCGGGAGGGGGACTCGACAGCTAGAGAGGGAGATTCCTATTAGCAAGCCGTGGGGCGTGAGGTGGCAAGCAAGCAATACGCGTCGGTAAGGGCGTGTGGGGTTCGTGGGGCATATCCGCCCCTTTCCCCGTAAAGTAGTTGGGGGGGGGCTTATTTTAGCCCATGTGCTGAAAAGCCCATGGGACATGTCATATTTTCGTGGAAATGCGGTATAATTGCTAAAAACATTTTTAAAAAGATTGAAGTTGAGTTGTCTCTGTCAAATCATATTAAAGGCTATCTTGTTTTGCATAATCACCTAAAATATCAAGGATACAGTATATAAATGTAAAATTTTATAGTTGGCAATTTTTTAGCAAGTGTAAGTAAAACATAAAATAACTGTCTTTCAAACAAAAAGTATATGGACCATATTTTTCTGAGTATAAGTCACACTATCCTCCCCCTCCCCCCAAAATGGGTGGAAATGTCTGTGCATCTTATACATTGCGGTTGAGGGGAAGGGCGTTGGTGTGGTGCCAATCAGCTGTTCTAAAATGGGCTGCAGTGGCAACAAATGGGCCACAACAAACAGGCCACAGCGATGCATGGGCTGAAGCAAATGGACTACGACGGCGAACAAGCTGTGACGAATGGGCTGCTTCAGTGGCGAATGGGCTGTGCTGAATGGGTCACAATGAACGGGCCGCACTGAATGGACGTGTCATAGTCCAGATCAGATCGTCTTATAGTCCAAAAAATACAGCATATACTGAAACAGTTTTTATCAGGTTTTCCTAGTGAAAGTCCTATGCTTATTTTTCAAAACTAGAGTTATGTAGCTTGCTATAGTAGCCAAGTTATACTATTTGGTATACCGTGTTTTTCAGACTATAAGACGCACTTAGCTTTTGGGAAGGAAAACAAAAAATCTGCTTGCAGCAATTTGCCTCCTTATAGCAAACAGCCTGGTCAGCTTTAGCACTGCCTGATTTAGCACAAGTAGCTGATTGGCGGTTGGATCGGTCTCCCAGAATACTGCCGATCAGTTGTTCCAGGCTTCAGGGATCATTGCGGCCTCTGCGTGTCCTGCTTTTTGGTCCATTCCAGACAGCAGCATCCCCGCAGCCTGGAACAGCTGATCGGCGGTATTCCGTGAGGCTGATCCAACTGCCAATCAGCTGCTTGTGCTAAATCAGGCTGTTTGCTGTTTGCTGCAAGGAGGCAAATTCCTGGGGGGCAGAGGCCGAAGGGTAGGGGCCAGCAGGTGGCAGCATTCGCAACATTTCCACCCACTTTTGGGAGGGGAGAAAGTGCATTTTATAGAGTGAAAAATACGATACATAAGGTTTATCCTAAAGAGAAAAAAAAGGTAAAACTGGGAGCTTCTAATTCAGAAGTAAAACATATCTTCCATTAATGGCTAGTAAAGATACAGGCAGGTGAGAACAGTTTTAGCAAATGTTTTGATTGCCTTCGTATCGCTAACCAGTGTCTTCCATATCAGAATATAGTACTTTCTATACTGATGTTTCTTGTGGCAGATGGTCTTCTCTGAAGAGGCAACAGAAGTGACAAAGTCCAATAAAGAGCTGCTGATTGCTACCAGAAGCATTTGATTAAAATGTGCTGATAAGAAAGTCTTTGTGGGTATAGTGGTTCAAGGTGGGCTGGTAGAAAAGGATGATTGGATAATTCGCCCTTTTATTACAATACTGAGAAAGAGAAGTCCTGTAATTTTCCCAAGATTGACAGTTGCATCATCCCCTATTTTTTCCCTGCTGATCACAGGACTTTTTATTATATCATAGTTCTTTTTTGACTCTATTGGTAACAAATTTAATTATCAAGGTTTTTCACTGTAGTACTAACCTGTAGATTAAATATGCTAATGACATGCTTTGTTACAAAGATACACCTAAAACATAGGTATAGAATTTACTGTTTATACTAAATATCATTTTTAGAATTTAAAAATGATAAATTACATTTTAATTTAGAATTTACTGTTTGTGCTAAATATCAGTTTTATGATAAAATAATATTAATGGTATCGGTTAATATTACATTTTCATTATTTTTATTGGTTTTATTTTTCATTGGTTTTAAATATTGTTTAAAAGAGGAAGCTGGGATTGATTTTAGTTTAATTTATTATAGACAAATGTATTTTGTCCATGTTCATGGTAGTTACATTAAAAAATATTTGTCTTTGAAATGTAAAGGTCAAAAGATCAATAGAATTGACTTTTCTTTTTGCTTCTGTCACTAAACACTTATCTGATATCTGATCTATGCATTTAATTTAGATATTTTATCATATATTGCATATGTATGTGTTGAACTAAAAAACTTGCATATTGCTTTCTCTTGTGAACGTATGAGCGTGGTAAATGGTAATTCGGTGATATGAGATAACTTTGTGTCTCTCGTGAAGATTTAACTTCACTAGATAAAAATCACTTAAAATCATACATCGTTTCCTAAAGATAAGGTAGTTGTTAATGTAAATTTGGTGAAGTGAATTAAACGTATGGAAACATGCACACCTTTAAAATCAGTTTTATAATTTTTTTAAAAGGATAGTTTTAAAGCTGCAGAAACCCTTAAAGCTGAAAATGAAAAACTCAAGAAAAAATATGAAGAAGCTACCTCCAAAGTTATTCAGCTTGAAGAAGACATCATGATTGTTACTCAGAAAGCTATTACAAAGGAAACAGAATTAGATAGGTATGCAACAAATACAAAATTATTTTCACTAAATAAAATTTAATTGTAAACCCAGACTTGCTTTGAGGAATAAAATGGATATCAAATAAATTTAATAAATAAATAAAAAATCAAAATGTTTTTTCCCCCATGTAGTTTGAAAGATAAACTCAAGAAAGTAATCTTGGAAAAGGAACAGTTTGAATGCCAGTTAAAAACAGAAAAGGATGAAAAGGAACTTTACAAGGTAAATTCCAAGCTATTAAATATTTGTAGCTGTTCAACAGTAGAGATAATTCCATTACTGAAAGTACCTTACTCAAGTTTTCAATGTTCATGATCTATCCCCATAATAAATCAGTATGAGCATCTCCTAACCTAAAGTAGTGATTTAACTATGGTTTAGTGTTAAATTAAAAAAAGCATTTCTTTGAATTCAATCATCAAATTTAAGCCCATGTATCAAAAAGAAAATAATGAGTAGAGCTTTGCAATAGCAACAACAAGAATTTGGGAAACACTCCTCTCCCATTGTTCCAAGATACAGAATGCCAAATATACTGCCCAGGGCTAGATCTCTGAAAAATTGCATTGAAACCTTGCCAGATATTGTGCCTCTTCTGCCCAGAAAAAATATCTCCACATACCAATCTTATTTTGCATGCTTACGGCCATTCAAATTTGTTCCTTATCAAATATGCACCTAAATAAGTTTCTTTTGCTCTAGCCTTCTATCTGTTTAGAATAAACACTAGGATTAGAAATATGAATTAATTATGTCATTACAGATACACTTGAAGAATACAGAAGTTGAAAATGCTAAATTAACATCTGAAATCCAGACACTTAAGAATTTGGATGGAAACAAAGAAAACCTTATAGCATATTATAAAGAAGAGGTTGGCAGATTACAATTGTGTGTGACTGAAAAAGAAAAACTGAAGAAAGCTTTCCTGCTTACTTCATCAAATAAGGTACTGATATCAATTAAAAAGCATATTTATTTTTAAGTGTATATATATATATATCCTTTTAGCATCTTTTGGTATATGATTTGGTGACAGTGATATATACATTCTCCATCCAGATGGAGACAGCATCCAGTCATGAATTAACTCTGCCAGTAATCCTAGAGGACCGAGTCTGCGCTTTCTGATGATACGTGTCCTTTTCCTCCTATCCCCAGTTATTGACTCAGTCGTAGTCAGGACAGATGTGTTTCTATTAGCTCTTCCTAGTCCTTTCTCTATTTCTTTCCTCTAGCCGTTTTCCCTCACTTTCTAGGGGAGAACAGAGCTTCAATGTGAAGGGCTTTGCCCAAAACTGCTGAAGACTGCTCGGAAGCGGTTAGACTGCCGGTGGGCCGGTCTTTAGGGCGGTGCCCACGAGCCTGGCTCCGTAGTGTCGACCTGCAACTCCTCGCTTCGCAACAAATTGCTCCCTGCAGCCGATCTACAGCAGGTGGAGCTGTGCGCACAAGCTTTAGCTCTGCAGTGCTTGCTGGCGATTAAGATTGTCGTGGCAGATTCATCGGGCGCAAGAAAGAGGAAGAGGCGCTATTTTGAGCCACGCGGCAGCAGGGTGAGTCCAATTCAATGAGGAGCAGCAAAGGCTAAGCCCAAGCCCTGCCTCCCTGCAATTAGAATCGATTTGAGCCCAGTCAAAACCAAATTAACCGAATGATTGCAACGTTCTGACAAAAAGTGGCCGAATTCAGAATAGCTATAGCCTCATCCAAGATGGCCATTTTAAGGGAGGCAAACCTCATGGCGGAGAGTCAGGCGCCACAAGGGCAGCCACAATGCAAGGCAGGCTACCATCAGAGCTGCTAGTAAGAAAGCAGCTAAGGAATCCAGATCCAGCAGGGTTCCTAAGCCCTCCAAATCAGCGGAGCGGGAGGCTAAACAAAGGCAAAAGGCCATTGATAGAGTCATTGCTAAGGCTCAGAAGTCTTCATCTAAGGGGGCCCCCTCCCATCGAGTAAGACCGATTTCAGAGGATCCTCCTTCTGCTTCATCACAATCAGAATTCTAGGATCCATTTCAGGGCATACTGCCAGGCCCTTGATCTCTAGACGAGGACAGGGACCAGGCCTCACCTCCACCCTTTGAGAGAGATTTATTATTTGGGCCCAAGCCTGACCCTTCCAGGGTAGAGTCAGCCCTGCTCCAGACTGCAGGCCATAGGATGGCCCCAGCAGAGGCGACCTTCACCCCCACTGAAGCGGGCCTTCGGAGGAATGGGAGGGGCCTCATCTTCCCCCTGACATGGCAGTGGTCACATCTCAGGCCATTTAGCAAGGGAGAGCTGCAGGGCTGCAACAGAGGACATCGTTGGGGATGGTATATGCTAGGGATCTAGAACCTTGCTTTGGCCATCATTATTCAACAGTGGTAACCTCACCAGCGCAGGATCAGTCCCCCGGCCCCTCCAGCCTGGCCTCCCTCTCGGGAGAGGATAGACAAAAGGAATTGGATCTTATCAGATGATGAAGGCCTCCAACCAGACTTACCCATCTTTGTAGGCCTCTTTAAGCCCCCTTTTTTTCGATCATTACTATTCAAGGCAAAGACGGTCACTGGTTTGACTGCTACTCAGACTGGCCCAGTACCTGCCCCAGAGCAGGATCTGGCTATTCCTCTTTTTTTCCAAACCAACCACGGAGATAGAGGAAATTCCCACTCCCAAATTATTTTTGGACCTGGTGCACAGGCAGTGGGCCACCACTGGCACTGAATTAAGCCCTGTGGCCTGGATAAGCGTTTTTACAACATGGCCATGGATTTTGCATCAGTCTTGCAGGTTCTTCCTGTGAACCCCCTCGGTCGTGGCCTTAGCTTACCCTTCCTTAATGACAGATTCTCCGGAGGAATCCCTCCATCCAGAGGACAAGAGAGCAGAACAGACTTTAGTGAAGACTCAATAGGTGGCGGCCTGGGTGGTCAAGGCTTCCATGTCGGCCTCCTTTTTCAATAGGGCCTCTCTACTATTGCTGAGACAGCTGCAGGATAGGCTACCTTTCAAGGACACTAGGTCCCACCAAGATGTCAATAAGGTTCTAGCAGCATTAGAATTCTCAGCAGACATCACTTTTAACGTAGCTAGGTTCGCAGCCAAATCTATTGGCTGTTTGGTGGCATCCAGACGTCTCCTCTGGCTTCGCCAATGGCAGGCGGACGCTAGGAATAAATGGAGACTAGCATTGGCCCCTTATTCGGGCGACAGCTTATTTGGAGAATCTTTAGATCCCATTCTTGTTGAGACTAGGGACAAGCGCGAGGTCTTGCCATCCATAGTTAGAAGATCTGACTCTTGCCCTTTCCCCTATTCGCATACTCTGCTGCATAGGGAACAGGATTACAGATCTCAGAGACCTTTTTCTTATAGGCAGGGCCAGCCGCAGGGCAGGCAAGGGCAGAGGCACGTGTCTAGGCAACCCTTTTGGGGAGGAAGGGGGCGCACTTACTGGTGCTCCTGATGAGTATGTGAACAACCCTCCCATCGGGAATTGCTTGGCGTATTTTGCCAGCCAATGTGAGGACTACACCACGGATGCCTGGGTGAGAGAGATGGTGTCTATCTCTGGAGTTCCTTTC
>JANHFT010009854.1:11382-31167 GCA_032467955.1 Pseudoxenodon macrops
TGCTGAAGCTGACCAGACTAAGGACGCTAGCCAGATGAATACGTGGTAGGCAGATTTTTCCCCTATTTTCCTCCCCACAAACTCAGGTGCGTCTTATATTCAGGTGCGTCTTATAGTCCGAAAAATACGGTAGTTTTTCAATTGGCTGAAGCTGGAGAAAGGCAATATTTGTAAGGTAACCCCATTTCCAATAGAAATTTTGCTGATTTCCCCTAAATATTAGGAAACTGTGTGATGGACGTGACTCTGGATTCAACCAAAGGAGGGGGAAATTTCCTCCTATCCTTTTCATCAGTAGAGATCCTCTGGAGGATTTTAGACCAGCAGAATAAAAATATACATGTAGATTTGTTTCTCACCACAAAAAAAAAAAACACCAATTAACATTGGAGAATGAAATAACTTTCTCCTCTATGTTGTTTCATATTTGTTGTCAAAAAATTGCAGCTTTTTCTGGAATCACAAAAACCCACATCCAATGTTTTACTTATTTTAATTAAAGTGAGCTTCATTGAGTAGAGTATTGTTACAAAACAAGAACATGTAGGAATGAAGTTTTATCAACTGATAAAGAACTTAATATTATAGCAAATGTGTATTTCAACATTTGGCCAAACTTTTCCTTCTTGTCCTGGGTGAGTAGGCGCTAAGGAAAATAGAAGAGGAATGTGTCTCTTGTTCTATCACAAAGATACTACATATCAGAAGAAATTGTCTCTTTTTCATAATTATTAGAGGCAAAATGTTATTGTCTTGCGTATTCCTCTTCTTTCCCTTTTTTCCTTTCTTTACATTTTTCTCTTTTCTTTTCAGTGACCGATGAACGCTATTGCACTCATATACTTCCTTTGATACCCACCAAGCTTCCTGCTCCATCAGAATATCTTTGTTTTCAAAGCGTGTCGGAAATAAAAAAGAGAAAAGAAGAATGCAAACCTAGCTTTAAGGAGAGGGAAGGAGATCCTACAGGAAGATGGGTTTATGAATCCAAGCTGCAGAGAAGAAGATAGTAATACAGTATATGGAGAGACAAATTTGGGGAGACCAAGAGACGAATAATAGCAAGATCCCCAAGTGGCATGCGCCAAGAAGGATGATCATAAGAGTTAGTTTCCCAATGGATTGGGAAAGGTCATACAGTGGTGAAAGATGAAACAGACTGGAAGATGATCACAGAAAAGAATGAAAGAGAGAAAAAAGAATGAAAGAAAGAAAAAGAAACACAAGAAAGAAAGAGAAAGAAAGAGAAAGAAAGAAAGAGAAAGAAAGAAAGAAAGAAAGAAAGAGAAAAAAGAAGGAAGGAAAGAGAAAGAAAGAAGAAAGAAAGAAAGAAAGAAAGGAAGAAAGGAAGAAAGGAAGGAAGGCAGGCTGAATGATTTCTTGTTTATAAATAAACTCTGCCTCAAATCTGGCTCCAACCACTAGAAACACCGAATTAATTTAGAGAGGTCTTATCAACAAGGAAGTATTACAAATTCCTTAAACATAAATAAATAAATGGGAAGCAGGTGTGCAGCAAAGTAAAACACAGAAATCATCTTTATTTTCCAAAGTAGGCTCTATTGGCATTTAGAAAAAAGAAAAAAAACACTGTGTGGCTTCAGTCCAATGGTGTTTGGAAGCATATCTACCTGCTGGGCTGGGGGTTGGGGAGAAGACAAAGGCAAGCAGCAGAGAATATACTCAGAATCTGAAGGGACAGGGTGGCAGGAAGCAGCTTTGCCAATCTGTCTACTGGCAGATATGTATTTTGTTCTAGCCACCTATGCCAGGCTAGTTGTTTTGACCAGGTAAACCATTCATAGCAGTCGTTTTGAGGAATGTCTTAACATATTTCCAAAATTCCAAATGTGTCCCCCATCCACAAAAAGATGAATTAGGGAAACAAACAATATGTTTGTTATGATTCACTACAGGACATCAGCTATTGGGTAAAATCCAGTCATGTGATTTATCATGATGATGATGATGATAAACAGTTCTTACTCTCAAGCTACATCATGTGGTTCATTCACATATCACATGTGCCAGAAGAAATGAAAACAATGTTGAAATGTGATGTGTGTGAATCTACTATTTATATTTTGTAAAAGGAAGCAGAGGAACAAAGAATTAAACTTTTGCAATTGATTCTACAATTATTCCTCCACCAAAATATTGACCTTCCCTTGATTAATACAATATACAGATGTACCTTGGTACTTGTGGTTAATTGGTTTCAGGAGGTGTGACGAATTCCAAAAATGAGTACTAGACAAATTTTTCCCATAAGGAATCATGTAAATAAATTTAATGCACAAAATAAACAAAATGACCATAGAAATTAAGAGAAGACCTCAAGGGGATGTGCACAGGGCAAGAGCAACCGTGTGACTAATTAGATTAGATTAGATTAACAGAGTTGGAAGGGACCTTGTAGGTCATCTAGTCCAACCCCTTGCTCAAGCAGGAAACTCTATACCATTTCCAACAAATGGTAGTCCATCCAATGCATGGCTCTTTGATTCAGCTGGGAAGGATAGCAAGTCATGAGGGAACCAACATGTTCTAGCTTTGAATACCAAACAAATGATGAGTACCGAGACAAATTTTTCACATCAAAATGAGATGAATACCAAATGTGATGAATTTTAAAGCAATTGAATACCAAGGTATGACTGTACTGAAACACAGTATGCTTTGCTTGGTTTGGGTTTATCATGTTAGGTAGACCAGAGCACTCTGGTTTGTAAACAAAGGTTTATGGTTTAGTACATTGCAAACCATGGTTCATTCAATAAAGTACAGCTCAACAAATCATAGAATCTGTATTCCCAATCATTGACAGTAAATTTTGAAAGATTTTAGGTTAGACATTTTTCAGCCTTGTCTGGAGATATCTGTGAGGTCCTGCACATCAATGTGGGTTCCATCATTAAGCTCTACTGTATCTCCAAATTGCCACTCTATACAGACTACTTATATATTTATTTATCTTTATAAAGAGATAATTTCCTCCTTTTCCAATGTATACCATATGGTGTACTCTTAAAATAAATGATGCATACCTCTAATTTACATGGAAAATGTGCACTGCGGAATTGAAATGGCCATAAGGAATTCTTTTATTATTGGCTCACCATGAGAATATTTTCATCAACTGAAAATAAATACTACTTTGACTAAAAGCAAATCTAAAACCAACTTAAAAATTATAGGCATCCTTTAGCAGTTTGCATTATTTTATATTTTTAACCATTGTGGCAACAGCAGAATTAAAATTTAGCAAGACTTCCAGATTCCGGCTATATTTTTTTTTAAAGAAGTTCATTTATGATTTTACTACCACACTGAAGAGATCCACTAAATCTAAAGACAGGAATGATGGAATCCCTGGGAGTCTAAAATATGAGTAGAAAATAGTGGGACAATTCCATAATGGGACACAATGCCGCATTGGATTCCCTGTATGCAACTTAAGGGGTATAGATGTTATTCTCTACCCATTAGGTATATAATTCAATTTATTTGAATTGGATTAGGAAGAGCTTGACCTGCTACATTTATTCTGAACAAATAATGTTTAAACCTCTAAGGAATGGTACTTTTTTTTGCCACAGCTGACTAGTAGGCTGGCCATTTATATCACCCACGCAAGGCATTTGCTAGAAGGAACTATTTATAACAAATAATTTTCTCTTTTCCTGTTTCCCCCAGTTTTAATAGTTCTTCATTTCATTTTATTTTGAGCTAGAGAATGGATGCTGGCTTGGCCAGATCTTTGTGGAAAATCTGCAGGGGGTTTGTATATCATTCATACGTTTGGACATTTCACATAACATATCTACAGTATTGGTCTCCAGCTGCATTCTCTGTCTCCTGAAAGTCATTGTCTGAAATTAATATTGAACATACATCGTATATTATTAACAGTCAAATAAGGTTAGGGGAGGGCAAACTGAGCAAGGCATCATAAGCCAATTGTCAAACCTCCTCCACCTTTGAAAAACAGAGAGAAAAGAAAGGGGATGGAAATAGAGGGCCAAAAGCTCGAGAGAAAGAAGAAAGGGAAGGCAATGAGAGCATCTTGAAATATAATAGGTGTGTGTGTGTGTGTGTGTGTGTGTAATGGAGAAAGAGATGCATATCGGAGGTGGGTTGCTACCAGTTCTATCCAGTTCTATAGAACCGGTAGTAACTTGGCAATGACATCACAGAGCCAGTTCTTTTGGTGTCTCTGTGGGCGCCGCCATTTTGAATTTTGCTTCTGCACATATTTTTTGACTGCTGTGCGCGTGCACGAGATGCGACCCTGAGCAAACTGGCAGCAAAACAATTTACAACCCACCTCTGGATTCAAACCAGGGCTGCTTTTCTATTAGGCAGTTGCTTTAACCTCTAAGCCACAAGTTCTTCTCCCTTATCAGCTGAACCAGAGGAGGGATTATATGTTTTTTTCTCAAGATCACCTGGTATACCCAAATATGGGAGGGAGCATACTGCTTCCTTTTGTCTTTCAGCCCAACTCCACGGCAGTAGCTTTCACGACAAACCATTTATACTATATATATACATACATTTTAGCTTTCTCTGATATTCACTATCTAACTTAACAATAGATATGATGGACTGTTACTCCATTATTTCTACCCATGCTGACCATGACTATGGAAAGGAATTGCAGGTAGTATTTGACTTACAACCATTCACTTACTGACCATTGAAAGTTACAATGGCTCTGATAAAAGTGATTTATGACCATTTTTCACACTTGCAACTGTTGCCACATTCTCACAGTCACATGATCAAAATTCAGATGCTTGGCCAATGGCGCTTACAACGTCCCAGGGTCATGGGATCACTTTTTGCGACCTGAGGACAAGCAAAGTCAAATGGGGAAGCCAGATTTACATATTAACAACGGCAGTGATTCACTTAACAACTATAGCAAGAAAACTCGTAAAATGAGGCCAAGCTCACACTTAACAAATTTCTTGCTTTAACAACAGACATTTTGGATTCAATTGTGGAATATAAGTCGAGGACTACTCGTGTGGTCAGCTACTATGTCTAAATGCAAAGTTAAGGAAGACGTCTCTGTAAACGGAGGTCACACAATTCTCATGTTCCTTTGTCTGTTTTCCTCTCCTTCTGCCTCTCCACCCTTCTAAAATAATCTCACTGTCACTTTTTTTTAGTACTTCTTGAGAATGCAGATTTACTGCATATGCCTCTTGCTTAATAGTGTCACCCTGCAGCACTTTAGATTTTCAAAGCTCATTTAGTGAAATCATTCCATATTAAGAGATATGCTGAACAATAAGGTGTGTATGACAACCATTTCCTTTTGTTTTTACTTTAGGTGTCCTTGGCAGATACTTTGCTATAATAAACCGAAGTGCTATTTGCAACCAATAAAAAGTGATTGGCTTGTAATAAGACTCTGCAAATGGGAAGATGGGATGTCGCCTTTCCTTTTTACTATTTAGACTCCTTTAAATGCCCTCTGCAATATAGTACTTCAAAGTACTGGCTGATGTTATTCAGCTTATTGCTCGTTCCCTTTAAATCCTACTTAGACAAATTCCATTTGTTCCAGTTCCTTACCCTAAAAAAAGTGTCTCCTGGTTCTTACTGTTACATTTACCATTTGATTTAAATTCTTCGGTCACAATAAATCAAGTCAAAGACCTAGTTTTTCTATGAACAATGTTGCTTTTCCTTGCGGAGAGCATGGTGTTCTTCACTTACCAATTGTTTGTTGTTATTTCACATTTTCTTTTGGAGAAAGAAGAAGAAAATGAGAACAACGATATGGTTCCATTTTTTTTAAGACTCTCAGATATCTCCCAATTGGAGACCTGCTGCATATCTTTGAGATTAATATAGTTGTCTTTATCAGCTGTCAAAGCAAAGTAGCCATTTGCTGTCTAGGATCTGAAAGAGAGCGAGGGAAAATGGGTGGAAGGCAAATGGGTGTGTTCAAAATACAATAAACCTTTAGGGCCAATCTTTGGGCAACACGACAAAATAATTCTTAATTTTGTGATGCTCACACATGTCTTGCTTAGGGAGATTCTCAATCATCCAGCTCATGATTGTCCCCAAAGTGCTTTTTCAAATGGCAACTGGACTTTGTTTTTCCTTGAAAACATTTTGCTTCTCATCCAAGAAGCTTCTTTGGTTCTGCCTCCACTCCACCCCATTCAGTCAGAACTGAAGGAGCTTCTTGGATGAGAAATGAAGTCTTCATTTTAATCTGAAGACCTTCTACTATATCAACACAACCCTGTCATAGACTGTTACGAGATGGGAAGTGCTAGAGAAAGCAACAAATGGCTGTAGACCTCAACTAGCAAGCGCTAGAAGGTTTTGTAGGTTAAGGAAAACAGGAGACTTGCCAGCAATCCATTAGAATACCTTTAGCTATTGATATCTTTAGATATCTTTAGAAAAGTCTGGGTTCAATCTAGGCCAGGTCTCCCTGATAAATTTTTTATTAGTTTATCAAAATATAAAATACAAAAATACAAAGAAAATGAGAATAATAGGAAAATAGGGAAGGAGAAGGAGAAGAGGAAAAGGGGTAGGGTAAAATGGAAAAGAAAAAGAAAAGCATTGACTTCGGACTTTTTGGTAATAAGGTAATAACATACAGCCTCAACTTTGCACTTTTGCATCATAATAAATATATACTAGCCATTTCTGTAACAGCAAACCAATCTAATCGGCAAAACCCAAAATCAAAGTTTTGGTTTTCCCCCCCACCTCAAGCACAAAATCCAAAACCAAAAACCAAAAGTTGTTTCCAAGTAGAAACAAACTTAATTGTATCTTTTTCTTTAATCAAAGCAGTTGATTTAGCCATCTTTGCTAACTCCATCAACTTTTGCAGCCATTTGTCCATTGCGGGAATCAAAGCATCCTTCCAGCTTTGTGCGTAGAGTGTTTTGCTGTTGTCAGCATATATAACATAAAAGTCAGTCTAGGCTGAGTCTTCCAAGGAATAAACAAGGCAAATTGCTTGCAGCAGAGGCAAAATTTTATTCACAAGGAGAACTTACAATCACAGCAATTAAAGGTAGACTATGAAATTACAGGTTTGAGGCCTAGAAAAAACCTTTCTCTATTTCTCCTGAAGACAGAACCCATCCTCTCTAGGAATTATTGGAATTATTAGCTGGATAGCCAAAAGGGATGGGATTGATACCCTGCTGATCTTGTTGTTATTCACTTATTCACCCTATCAACTGGCTTCCTGCTTAATTAACATTTGCGAATCAAATCAAAAGTAGCTTTCAATATTTGTGCATAGAGTATTCTTGCTGCTGTCTGCATGTACAACACCAAAGTTCCATTTTTTAAAAAAAATCTCAACTTCTTTGTCCACTTGAGGTTGAAGTCCCACATCGACAAGTGGCCAAGGTTGGGGAACAGTGACTTAGGGGATGATTAACCTTTGGGAGAGGTACCTTGAGGGGAGAGTATAAAAAATGAAACCAGAGAGGTAGAATTTAGAGGTTTCTAAGAGAAAGACTACATTTCCAAGAGATCAACTCATGATTCATTGACCAGGAAAAAGCCTAGGACATCAGTGCACTTCAAAGGAGAAATCTTCTCTGTGTATATGGGTCAATCATGTCTGCAATAAAGAGATTAATCTTACAGAATTGTGTCATGAGCCTTTGGCCAAGTAAGCCAATTCCCAAATTAAGATTAGTGTCTGCAGCAATGTCTGTTTAGAACTTGAGACAGGAATTATCTGCATTGCTTTCATGGTTCTTTTTCAATAACTAAATAGGGATACATTCAGTATTACAATGAAATAAATCAGATAATGTACAATGAGACCAGAAGTGGGTTCCTGCCAGTTCGGACCGGTTTGCTAGAAGCGGTAGCGGGAATTTCCTCCCACTCGCTGAACCGGCAGCAACGGTGTCTGGACACGCCCCCCGAACCAGTCCTCCGGCTTGAAATCTATCCACCAGAGTGAAATTTACTTGAAAATAACCCTCTGTGCATGCGCAAATCCTCCTGCGCATGCGCAGATGATTTTAACCCGGGAGTGACGGGAGCAAAACGCGCACTTCCAGCGTGACCCCAAACCGGTAGGGAAGGTAAGTAGAACCCACCCCTGAATGAGACCCATCTTGTTGGTGCTTGTTGGGGATTCAAATCCACTTTTCCACCATGAAAAATCAGCTGCTTGATTTTGGGCCAGTTGCTCTTTCTCAGCCCCACCGAGAGGACGAAGCGTTGTGTACAGCACTCCTAGAGCAAGGACCAGGTGTAAATCGGGGAACAAGAACATCATCTTGTATTAAGAGGTGATACCCTGAACCTTTTGAAGCTAAAGTTCTTAGCTTGCATCTGGTAATGAGCCACAGACATCTTTATCAACTGTGATGGAAATCACCCCTAAGTATATAACGATCACCTTAACCAAAAAAGAGAATAAGCAACTTTGGCTGAAGCATGTGGAATATGTGATAACAACCATAATAAGTCTCACATCTGCAGCTGTTCTTTCCAGGTCCAGCCAGCCATTGCTGACTAACTTAAAAGCTAAGCAAAGAAGACAAGGCAACTCCTCCTTTCTCCAGAGGAAACCACTAAGACTTTCAATGGTAACAAATTCTCTTTATTAGACTTTGGGGTTTTCTGCTGCAGATGTTGGCCTTTAACATTCTGGAAAGAGGAAAGAAAGAAAGTGGGGGGAAAAACAACAACAACAAACCCATGAAAAACTTGACTTTTATTCATTTTATGGCAAAAGGTAAATACAAGCTGTCCTTCTGGCAGGCTCACGTGACTTCATAATGGATTTGATCTTTTGCTTTTCACAATAGCTACACTTAGCAATGGGAAGAAAGACTGTATAGAACAGCTGAAAATGACTACTCTCTTTTGTTATTCCTTTTTTTTTGGGGGGGAAGGTTATTTAAAGGTCAGCATTGCATGAAGGTATATGCCTTTTGCAACATTTAAAGCTCATCTTTTACATGAACTCCAGAATTTTGGCTTCGGTTATTTTCCATTGGAGACCCACAGATTAGACAAATTCTGGTGGGGATGAGTCCAAAAGCTCATTAATGAGTTACCGTATACAATACCAAATGAAGGCAATTTTATAAAAAGATAGGGAATTGGTAAAATGCAATTCCAATCTAATTCAAGGAATACAGGCTCTTATAGAACCATATTGCTTCATTAGATTCATTTGCTTCTGAAATACAGAAATGAAAAAAAACTTTCATAGAATATGAAATGTGTTTGTGTGTATATATATACACTTGCAAAAGAAGAAGGGGACGACAGAGAATGAGGTGGCTGAATGGAGTCACTGAAGCAGTATAGGCGTGAATTTAAATGGACTCCAGAGGATGGTAGAGGACAGGAAGGCCTGGAGGAACATTGTCCATGGGGTTGCGATGGGTCGGATACGACTTCGCAACTAACAACAACTACTACTACTCTTCAATGTTTTCCTTTATTGCTTCCTGGTCAGTGATACTGATTTTCACTAGCAATGTGTATGACAGCACACAAATTGTTGTAAATATGTAAAGCAGCACATTGACTAGTCTTTTATGTGCTACACAATTCTTTAGTTCTATTTGTCTGAAATGGCATAGGGTCCTCCTGCTCAAGCAGGCAGTTGGAAGGCCTCCAAGGTTCTTCCAACTCTATTATTCTATGTTCAATTAAGAATCAATGGCTTTGACAAAGTGATGAAATGAGTGTCATGAATGCAGGTTCCGTCCCTACACACATATGTGTAATATAACAATACATAAATGAAGTAGAGTTTTTCCTCACAGTGGTTATTTCATGTTTTGTGCCCCAGAAGATGCCCACGTTTCCATCTCTACTTCTATTCCTGAACATTGTTGTTAATCACCCTCATGTGTCTCTTCATCTGATTTACAACCATCTATTTTAGAAAAAAATAGTTTTATTATTATTTTTAGATGGCACAATAAAATGCTTTGTTTTATTAACTAGCTCACCCATCTTTTACGATTCTGCTCCACTGCCCACCTTTAGGCACCTTAAATGACAATTGTTTCAAATGTGTGCTTTGGGGTAATCTGATCTACGCTTTGATACCTGAATTCTAAGGCAGCTTGAGAACTAAATGCATCTGAAGCTTTTTACAGCTTGTAGACACACCTGCTTTAGATATTCCTCTGATCAGTCATGCAGCCCTCTTCCTACATAGCAGGTGGCCTAGTAAAGCAATTCCAGTAGCTATAGGAAGAGTTTTTCTGTTCACACAGAGCTGTTGATTGAGTAGATGAGAATGAGGCATTGTGTTGATGTGGGACCAATAAATAAATAAAAACAATCTTCTCCACTATGTTTGCTAACCCTTTTTTGGCTAAAGGCTAAGGAGTATTCAAGCATTCATTCTGAAAACATTTGCAGAATCAAATATTGGATGTGAATGATGATAATTTTATACAGTTTTTCCTAGCCAGATCTTCCCCACCCTTTCCCCAATGTATGGGAATACATTACCCATCAACTCAGCACGCATATCTGCTTTAATTCATACCATTTCAAAACAGCATTTTAATGCTCCTTTCAAAAAAAAAAAGCAATTAAATAGGAGTCCAACCTCGGGGCGCTTTAAAATGATTTAGAGTAAGAATGGTACATAACATCTCCATATTTCCTAACAAAATATCCCATTGCACAAATAACTCAATTGACAAGGGTTTTCTCTGAGTTAACAAGTGAATAATTAGCCTGCTGTGAAGTATAAAAATAGCTGAAATGGTCATATGATCTTTCCCTGTTAATACCTGTTTCCATTCCCCCCCCCATTGAATTTCTTGGTAGATAATCATATATTATGGTTGTATTCACATGACAAATTACCTAGCAATCCCCTTGCTCAGCCAGTTCACCCATTTTTGCTCACCGATAACAAATAAGTTTTATTTGGTTGTTTGTTTTCTTATTGCAAAGCAGGCTGGAAGATTTTGCCTACAGTTTCCATTTCCCATATTATTTTCTTGAGCAGAGGGGAAAGATAGTGGTGCCACTGTTTTATCATATCCATCTCCTGCTTCCTTTTTATTTGATGGGGAAGAAAACGGATCAAATGCCAAAATGGGTCCTGTTCTCTTGGGTGTTTTAACTCATGGCGTCACATTGCCATCACATAATGTATCGCAACAGTTTTCCCTTTGGGCATGGCCTACGCGTGACACATCTAGCCCATGGGCCATCAGTTTGACACCATTGCTCTAAAGTCATCCAAAAGATGTATTCCCCATTCACCCAGAATCATCATTTTAGCCATTGTCTATCCACTTCAGGATGAAGGCCTCTTACACATGTTTCCAACCAATACGGTCCTGAGCTTTCTTTTGCCAGTTGGGACCGCAATACTTGCTGATGTCATCGATCCATCTTGTTTTAGGTTTCTTTCATGGACACTTCTTACCAAGTGGGATTCATTCTATGACTGCCATTCGTTCTTACTATATAACCAGCCCATTTCCATTTCAATTCTTTTACTCTCTTGATGATATTGTTTACTTTTGTTTCTTCTTGAATCCGTGTGCAGGTCTTTCTATCTTGTTTTGTAATGCCAAGCATGCATCTTTTCATGGCTCTTTGCACCACTTGTATCTTTTGTATCGATTATGAGGTTATCCATGTTTTGCTGGCATATGTTAGAGCAGGTAGCACACACTGATTGAAAACTTTTATCTTCAGGCATGCCTAGGGGGAGCTTGTTCTTGAAATTTATGCTTAGCTTGCTGAATGCCTGCCAACCACATTTAACACACTGTTCAATTTCCTTTATTTTATCACCTTCCATTAAAATCCATTGGCCAAGGTATATGTAGTGCTCTACTACGTCTAGTTCTTCTCCAGATATAATTTTTGTGTGTGTATATGAATATATTAAACATAACCTGGCTCTTTTTCAGGATATTTATTTGACTGAGTAAAAATAATCCCAGTTTTCCAGTTGTTATAATATATCAATACCTTTTCCTTATAAACATGCCATGAAAAACAGGTTCATGATTGCATTATATAAAGAAAAAATAACCACACAATTGTAGAGTTTATTTTTCCTTACTCCTAAAATGGCATGTTTTGACTTAAGCTGACTATTCTTAGTCCATGGAAGTTGGGGTGGGGGGTTGTTGGTTTTTTTAAATTTAGTTTTTTAGAGAAAAAAAAAACCTTCCTATTCTCTTGCTTGTATTGGGGTATATGCTAGAATTGCTAAATTGTTTGCCTTTGATTAGAGCCTTTCATGTTGAGATGAAGCTTTCTGATGAACTGTTTCCATCCATGTGAATATTTAGCTTGTTGTGATTCTTTTTTCACCTTTAGAAGCACATTTAATGAAATATGTGCAGGGATTTTTTATCTTTGGAAGCAGAATTTATGCTACAAGAGTTCAAAATTCCTTTTAAATCAACTTTGGATTCTGTCATTTTATTTAACGTTATCGTTTGAGCACTCTGATTTTCTCTGGGTCTGAATAATGACAACTCATTTTTTCCCCTTATGCTTCTTTTTTATACTTAAATGCTTTGAACAGTTCCATTTTGTAGAGGAAACAGAACAGATATTTTTCTATAAATGAAATTTGTTTTAACTGAATATAGTTTGATAGTAGCAGAATACATTTGATCTTTTCTT
Source organism: Pseudoxenodon macrops (assembly GCA_032467955.1). Lineage (NCBI taxonomy): Eukaryota > Metazoa > Chordata > Lepidosauria > Squamata > Pseudoxenodontidae > Pseudoxenodon > Pseudoxenodon macrops. Next base: position 24,037 of record JANHFT010009854.1, read on the forward strand.
TGTTTTCAAAGTGAAGGTAAGCAACTTTAACCAAGCAAAGCCAAGACCTGATATAATAGAAGAGGAGAAGATGTATTCTTATCCTAATCAAGTTACCTCAGAAGTTGGATTCAGGTACTTGTATAAAATTTGCTGAACTTGGGTAAATCCTTGGCACTGACTCCTGTGGTTTTTAAGCCCTGATAGTTTGATACATTAATCTCATGATTCATTATTCTAGAGCAGGGGTGTCAAACTCACATCATCACAACAGTGTCATGTGACGTATCGGGAGTGTGGGCATGGCCCGCACATGATTCATCCGGCCAATGAGCTGGGAGTTTGACAGCCCTGTTCTAGAGCAGGGGTAGGGAACTATGGCCCTTTTATGACCTGTGGACTTCAACTCCCAGAATTCCTGAGCAAGCATGACTCTGGGAAGAACAACCCATTTGAAATGAGTTAAAATAGCAAAAGACAATGTAATTAGGATGATGGTATGATTTTATTTTATTTTATATTTTTGTTTTTCAGAGAAATCTCAAGTTTGGAAGAAGTAGTTGAAAAACAAGGTGATGTGATTGAATACCTTCAGCGGCACAATGCCCTGCTTAGCAAGAGACTGTTGGCATTAATGCCCGAGCAGAACAGAAGCTAGTGGTATTCAAGACAGCAATGTAGAAGAAAAACTTCTCCAGTACTGATTTATTCTCTGAAATGCAGGTTGAACTGAAAAACTCCAGTCCAAGTTTTGAATAGCAGTTGGGTCACTTCTGGATCACTGGAAAAGCGTCTTTTTTAAAAGGATAGATATTTTTAAATGGTTGTCTCCACTAATTTTTTTTTGTAGTGCAGGAAGCGGACCTTAGATAGGGAAAATTTCTCTTTCTATGTCAGTTGCAGATTGTTCTTCCAAAGTGCCAAATATTTCTTTGGTAGTTCAGGATTCAATTATTTTCAAAAATATAACAAGGAAAACATCTTCATTTAAGTGCCATTTGTCCTTACATCTGTGTTATCAGTTAAGCTATTGGATACATTTATAAAAGAATATATTAGTATTAGGCTATTATTATCTCTGCTTCCTCAGAGATGAATAAAGTTACTATAGTAATAGTGAAGAATCATCTGGAAAACTGTTTAATATCTTTCTAAAAAACTGCAGTCACTGAGATTCCATTTCTGCAAGTATAGTGATAACAGAATAGAATCCTAAATGCAAAGGAATATCCGAAAGAGGAAAAAGAGGATACCCTACATAAACTGGATATAACATGGGAAATATAAATTGAACCTTTTAAAATCATGGATATCAAAATAAAGCTAATATTGCCTTTCTGCCTTGCTTATGTGTATGGGCCAGCATCTTACAATCAAATTAACAAGAATGGGAAAGTTTGTGAAAATATTTTTTTAAATGTGTGGGGATATTAACAAGCTGCATGTAAGTCTTTATCTCTATCCTAGAGGTTTATGGTATAATATTGTTTATAATGTGAAGAAACAGTTTCTGGCTTTTATCTGCTTCTTAAATCCTACTTCTTTATTTTGAGAAGCTACTTCTTTAATCCCTGCATATGGGATTAAAATCCACCTCCTCTGCCCTTTAAACCTGTCATAATTGTTGAAAATACTCAGACCTACTATATTTACTGATTTCTCCCCCTGAAAGCTGTTGTACAAAATACGTAGATAAAAGTGTGTGGATTCTATTGAATTCAGTGAAAATTAGTTGCTGGGATCTGCTCAACTAAAGTTTTTAATTTCCTTTTTCTCTGTTAACAGTTAATTAATTGCCTGCTCTGTCTTCTTGCTGCCAATGAAGAGTAATTGTTGTGTATTCTGTAGTCAGAAAGGCATATTTTTTCCACAAATCAGATAAGTCTATGAGTTTGTCTGGGGAAGACCAAAAGTATGCCAACCATCCTGCTATAAATTATACAAACTAGTTGTTTGTCCACTGCTTACTGAAATATATGTATGAATGTATATTGCACAAAATAACTTAATATTGCAACTGACTGCTTCTAACACTAATTCCTTCACGTCTTTTAGGCTGTGGTTTAAGCACAGGTAAGATTTTATATAGGAGATGAGCTTTCCTTTTAAAGGTTATTTAGATTTCATCATAGTTTGTATGTAATTTGTTCTATCTTTTGTATTAAATGTAATAAATGAATAAATGCAATAAATCCTAATCTATTGCAATCTGTACATAAAGATTCTTCAACCCCTGTGTTAATTTGCCTATGAAAAAATTATGTCTTTATCAGATCTAGTTGCCTACTTTGCTTACATAATAATACTTTTTCAGCTCCTAATTTCTACCTCTATTCAACCATTTATACAACTGATATTCTATGATTCTATTCATGTCAACAGGAATTTAAAAACTATTCTAGTCTAGAATATTAGATATAAATATAAACGCTTGTGCATTAATTTAAGCCAATAATTAGTTATATTGCATAGAAACACTTGCTATTATTTTTGTTATGACTCAGTTGCAGCTCTTACTGGGTTTGAACATTTAGAACAGTGGTATTAAAAAAAAAACTTGGCAACTTTAAGTTGTGTGGACTTCAACTTCTAGAATTCCCCAGCCATTCCCCTCAAAAAGTCACCAAGTTTGAAAAGCTACTGGGGTAGAGCATAGTAAGCAACCTATGGCATTCCAGCTACACAACAGTGCTTTTCATCTGTTCTTGTTTTCAGTCAAACATGCTAATGTTGCTTGAAGTTGTGGAGCATCTGGTAAATGCCAAAGATTGTAACCTCTGTTTTCTTTTCTTTTTTACCAGTCATAAAGCTCCTTCCATCCTTCTAGTTCAGCTATCATTATTTTATTTTCACAGTATCCATCCTTTGGTCAAGATACATTTTCCCATTTAATTTCCTTTGTACTTTGGGAGATTTGCTAATTTGTGCAATATCTATGAACTGAGTCATAGATCAATGCTTTTAATACCCTCCCTGTTTCCAGTGCACCCTCTGTTACACTTCGAATTGCCTCTCCTCCACCTCAAGTTCATATTTTATCAAGGAGTTCATATCTTTACTGGCTCAAGGCACCTAGTAAATTCCACTTTTGGATAAGGGTCTTAAGTGCATTACAAAATACCTTTAAATTCATTTAAAAGACTGGCTGCTTCAGACTGAGTCCCCAGACATGCATTGAACTATAATCTCCCAGAATTACCAAATTCCCAGCAAGAGGAATGCTGCTGTAATAAAATTAAAATGCTCAAGCCATATAAGAAGTCTCTTTCTTAAAATTGAACGCTTCCTTTGTATTTGCTTCCTTTATATCTGCTGATCTGTTCACCCCATTAGCAGAATAATACTCCAATAACTGAACCAGAGTGGGTAGAAACTGGCAAAATCTACATACCCAGGGGGCGGGGATCGGCCAAAAACATGACGTGTGTAGGCCAAAAACGGGGCGTGCAGAGGCCAAAAACGTGACCCGCAGAGGCTCAAAACACAACATTTATCGTCAGTGATGTGCTGTGGCGATCTCCACAGGCTGAAACGGGTCTAAAACAGCATGTGGAGGACGAAAATGCGATGCACTGAGGACGAAAACAGTCGGCAGGCGGGGCTTCAGCAACATTCACACAGGCATTTCCACCCATTTTTAGGGGGGGAAGAGCATCTTATACTCAGAAAAACACGGTAATTCTCAAATTGGATAAGACAAAAGAAAAAAACAAAAGTGAGTTCTTAACGCTGAAAAATGCTTTCTGTGTACTCCCACATTCTATCTTAAGAGCATATTGAATGCATGATCTGAATATCAACAAAGACTTTCTCTTGCAAATACTAGATAAAGAGATCTTACTATCTTGTACTATGAAATGTAAGTAAACAAAAAAATATTTTCAGGTCTGTACCCTATTGCAAGGATAGGGATTTTTAAAAAAAGACAAGTACCGGTACTGCTGAAAGTATAATTTTTGATATATATATTTTCCATAGTGTTTCTGGACTGCTTTTAATTTCCTTTTTTCCCTTTATGAATTTTCAAATTTATGTTAACTGAATCGACTTCCCATAAACATTTAATGCTGGAAACAATATAGAATAGAATAGAGTAAAAGAGTTGGAAGGGACCTTAGAGGTCTTCTAGCCCAACCCCCTGCCTAGGCAGGAAACCCTACACCATTTCAGACAAATGATTATCCAACATCTTAAAAACACCTACCGGTAGTGTTGGAGTATTCGCAACTTCTGGAGGCAAGAATTCTATTCCATCTATTTTATGCAAGTTGTTCCACAGATTAATTGTTCTAACTGTCAGAAAATTTCTCTTTAGTTCTAAGTTGCTTCTCTCCTTGATTAGTTTCCACCAATTGCTTCTTGTCCTATCCTCAGGTGCTTTGGAGAATAGCTTGACTCACTCTTCTTTGTGGCAGCCCCTGAAATATTGGAACACTGCTATCCGGTCTCCCCTGGGTCTTCTTTTCATTAAACTAGACATGCCCAGTTCCTGCAATCGTTCTTCATATCTGATCAATATAACTTCATACATATCGGTATTTGTACTAGATCTTGTACTCCTGTTAGTTAAATAGATTTTTTTTCCATTTAGTTTGCAAATATGAAAAACGAGATACCCTTTTTCAAATTATTTTTCAATAGGGCCCTATTATCTTCTACACAAATTAATAACTAAATAGTTGTTAGTATATGAATCAATTGGAGGAAATTAAAGTATTACTAAGGGACCATTGTTAATGAAAATCATTCTTAGTGAATTAATGAAATAAAAAAAGCAAAGAAGGCAGAAAGGATGCAAACATCTAAAATTGCAGTTCATTATATTTTTTTCTAGCCAAGGACATGAACTAAATATGTAATTAAGAAGCAAGTAACAATGATTATTATCTTATATTAATCAATGTAAACAGCAAAAAATAATAATAAATAAAAGTTTAAAATCTGTGATAATTTACATTTAAAATTGATAATTTCAAACAAATGTAGCCATTGTCACAATACAATAACAAGAACTCTTCTCTTTAATTTTTTTTTATACGTCATGGAATAAGTTGCTGAATTATAAAAAATTAGATGTATAAAAATAAAACTGGGAAAAAGATTATTTATTTATTGGGTTTATGGGCTAATTCAATTGTTGAATGCAAAATAATAATGTGAGGCTTTTAATATCTACTCATTTAGAAAAGTTGGATTAGATCTGTGGAATTTCATTCACTGAGAAAGCAAAAGAATCTCACAAGTAATTATTAGAGATTATCAACTATATGAAAAGGATGTCTGGAGACAATGATTGTGCATAATAGCTATCTAATCATCTTCAGCAAAGCCAATAGCTATCTAATCATCTTCAGCAAAGCCAATCAAAGTTTCAGTGAAATTATCATTATAGGATATTTCTTCCAGAATTACAGTTACCTTAGATTGGCCCAGCATCTGTGAGATTACAGACATGTGATCTTGTCCTGGAAAAAATTAGCATATCTTAAATTATTTATAGAGTATCTTCTTGTTTCTGATAATCTTTGCAATTACCTTATAATTCTATTCTCAGCAATATCCAGTCTAGAAAACAGTATTATTAACAGCTTTTCTACCATCTTTTCTTAAAAATAGACAACACATTTTCTTCAGAAACTGCCAAAGTTATCACCATAGTAGCGAAAAATGGTGGCAGAACTTCTCTTGGTTTTGAATTTATGAATAATTTTAATATATTTAAAACAGCATAATCACTAGTTTCTGATTCCAATAGTAGCAGTTAGTATGACAAATAAAGAGTTACCAGGATGAAAACTAGATATTTCTGTGATATGTGATACCCACCTTATTAAAATGCCATCAGAGAAATCTTTCTTGAAAAAATGACTGTCCATCAGTAATGTCAGCTTATTTATTTTCCTTCTTAAGAATGAACCTCTGCCTGTTTATCTATATTTGTGTGTGTATATATCTATTGTATTTAACTAAGACTGAACAAGAAGGAAATGAGACCGTAGATTTAAAAGAAAAAGTAGAAAGATAAATTGTCTAGTTTTTTTCAATGTACCACATATATGGAGTTTGCAGCATTACAAAACAATGTTCCAGGGATATAAATAGTCTGAGATATTTTTAATTCCCAAATAAAATAGCTTACTTTTTCCAACTGATCACTGTTATTAATAAAGATTAACACACTTTAGGAAACAGAAAAACAATAAGAGTTGGAAGGGATCTTGGGGGTCTTCTAGTCCAACTCCCCTATTTAGGCAGGAAACCCTACACCATTTCAGACAATTGGTTATCTAATATCTTCTTTAAAACTTCCAATGTTTAGGCGTTGAAGACATGTTTTCAGAGGTAGTTATCTTAATATTATGCAACCAAACCAAAACAAGTTTAAGGCCATATAAGAATCAACAAATGTATGAATATAAAACATTTCATGTTCATTTCAACACATCTAAATAAGAAAGCTTAGTTTAAATCTACAACAAAGTTATATAATGTACAATTATTTTATATATTTATCAACATAATTTTTAATGTTCTCTTGCTCATCTCTTATTTTGGAGATAAATGTATTCTCCTCCAAAAAGCAAATATTTCAAATTTTAAGTCATGATTATTCTTTAACTCTACTGTGTGTATACATGTATGAGAGGAAGCATATGCACCTTTCTCAGCTGCTTAAGTTTCCACAAACAATAATTGGATTTTGAGACAGAATTGATTGCGGTGTGACCTGGAATTTTTGCTTTGATCATTCAATACACCATTTAATGGGAAGAGCACTTGCAGATGTAAATTCCAGCTGCTGACTTTTTGGTTATATCTTACTCTGAAGAGCACCTGCTAAGGGTTGAGTAATTATTTTAAAGTGACATGCTAAGCTGTTAAATGAGAGCTGGTTCCAATATATTTGAATTGATAGGAGAAAACCAGAATCAAGCTTAATTTGAAATATTTCCATTGCATATTTAAGTCATGGGAAATATATAAATGTGTTAAAGAAATAATTGCTGGTCAATAACATTTCAAGCCGAGTAAGTTACAATAAACATTTCAGTATTTTACTGTTGATACAGTTATCCATTCTATGTTAACTTACCCAGGTAGCATAGATTGACGTTTAGGCATATCCTAAAAACATGCTCTTTTTATTTAGTA